>APFE030484773.1:5987-72516 GCA_000404065.3 Pinus taeda
GATATAGATATAGATATAGATAACTGGTTGCAATTAGTTGCCAAGCTCCAACTTGGACTTCAGTGAGGCTCCAACCTCCAGAGCACGAACTCTCTCTTGCAATAGTTCTACACTTAGGAGCACCAACTCCCAAGGATTTCAATCTTGTTTAGTTCTAAGGCTCCAACCTCTTGGGCTCCAACCCAAACCTGAAATAAAATGTTCTGTTGTCGTTCTCTGCTCCCAAGCTTGCTGAGCTTCTGCTTTTCTCCTATTCTCTTGCTTCTTTGGCCTCCCCTACCTCTTGCCTATTCTTCGGCTTCCTCTCTCATAGATTATACATTCATATCATGCACTTCACCTTGTTTTTCTGTTTTTATGCGTTTCAAACACCTCTGACTGTTCGTTTCCACCTTCCACCACCTCTTTGGCTTCTTCCTCCATCGTTGTCATTTCCTCTGACTCTCTTGATTATTCGGCTTCCCACCTTGGTCATTGTGGCTTCCTCTGTGCTAGCTTTCCATGTCGTTTCCTGGCTTTATGGTTACCAAGTGTTAAAACTATAACACATGCCTGTTTTTCTAATGATAACAGGCATCCATCATTTAACGGACATGCCACGTCCTATCGCAATTGCAATCGAATTGATTCTTGCCTTCTGAGATATCGTTCAATCTTCCTAAACCATCTAGAGCATCCCTTATTGTATTGTTGCCTCCAAACACCGTGCAAACCAAATTTTTAATTACACGAAGAATATGAGAAAAAAATAGTAAAAAAGACTAAAGTGTGGACTTCAGGAAATATTACACCCACATCTAAACTATATTGGATGCATAGTGAAATCGTAATCGGTGCTTTAGTGTGGCAAGGCTTCATAATATATGCGATCTGTGACGAATGCGATGATAGATTAACTCATATTGCAATGTGCGGCGGGTCCGCATGTATGTGTATCGCAATCAGGAGTTGCACTTGGCAAAGGTTTGATGCGACATCGCTAATCGCTATCGGCGATCACAATGGACCGCTTAACACATTGTAACTCCACTCCTGAAGTGCTGATGTGATATACATCGGCAATCGCAAGTCGCAAGGGTTCAGGTCTCAACATTAACGAACACCACTTCATTATAGCGATGTGATATTAGGTGCCGGACCGATATGACTCACCGCTCTCATGTATTAAATTTCAAGTCCGCTTTCCACCTCCTATAGTGTTTTCCATATACTTAATTCTTCTACCCTAATAGTGTATTTTCCATATAATCAGTCTTTCTACCTTTTCTGCTTCCTGATAGTGTAAACGCCATATAACTATGTTTTGGCCTCCACTTGCACCTTCGATAGTATATTCTGTGCATACTTATATGAACTATGCCTTTTCCATTCCGATAGTGTAAAAGCATGCATATATATGATATGTGCTCCCGCTCTGTCTGCTCCTCTTAGCTCCGTCTACTCCTCGAATATTGCCATATTGACATCAATGACAATCAATGTCCAACAAATGGTTTTTATAAGAATTAGGGTTACTTATATTGATGTTATGGTTATATACATGATAGATGCTAGTTGATTAGTGTAGTCATATGCACATGCATCGAATAGTCATGAATGAAAGATAGTAATTTGTGGTTGTCTGCATTTCTATTGTTGTTTCAGGTTAGATAACTTGATGATTATTTTATATGTTGTTGATGAGTATGTTATAGGTTAACTTATTTTTGTTATGTGATAGTTAGATTGACAATTAGGTTATATGTTGTTGATGAGCATGATATATAACTTTTTATTGTTATATGCTAGTAACTTGATTATTAGGGTTATTAGTAAGTTGGACTAGTCTATGGAAATGGTTAGGATTATGAAATTCAAGTATGAGTTAATATGTTGTGATATTATGTCATACTAATCTAGACTGACTATGTGTATGTTATTGTTATGCATGAATGACAATTTTTTAAGAGTTTATGATGTGAGCATGTTAGAGACTTGCTATTATGGATATCATGACCTCATTTATGTTTGAGTTGATAACGGCTGTGAAGTTATATCGTGCTAATATAGATTTATTATGCAGAAAAGATAGCCTCCCCTAAGATACATTAAGGTATGAGCTTTCTTATGTCGTCTACTTTGTGCTTGAATATTTGATTATGTCATTTACTTGGTGTTTGAGTGTTGGTTTCTATTATGTCATCTATCTATAGTTTGAATGTTTGATTACTTAAATGATATGAGTATGTGTCTATAAGATTTATTTCCAAAATGATCTTGTTATAAGATGGTTGTACTGATTCATATGTGTTGAGATAACTTATATGTACTTGAGTGTAATTAGTTGATAGTTGTAGCATTATGTATTATGGCCGATGAATGTGATTTGATTGTTAATTATGACATGGTTGTTAGAGTTGGTAAGGGTTGATTTTAAATTAATATACATGATGTCTTTATCTTTGGAACGTGAGACTGACATGTGTGAGCAATTGTAGGGAAACATGTTTGGTGTTAGCATGAGAAGGTAATATTTTATCTGCTTATATAACTAAGCGTTGGGTGATGTGATAGTGCATACTAAGACTCAATTGCAGCAAGGAAAGGTAAAATAAAGGAATTAGGTGAAAATTCCTTTCGCTATGTTTGGAAACCGTAATTCCAAACGAATGAGTGCTTCACATACAGGAAATATTCTTAACCTTGAACTTGCCTAGCATTATGAGGATATGTGTTATATTCATAAATATGTATTTGACAGGTGTTTTCACTCACTGCAAAATGTGTTTCCAGTTGTCCAAAGAGTAAATGAGAAGAGAAGTTTGCAGTCATTTTCCAAGCAGAAGAAGGACTAAAAGCCTAAATCAGATCCTCTCCATTGGAAAGTGATTTAAACAAGCTTTCCAATTATATGTGGAAATCCAAAAATGGACTCCTGCATCAAAATATATGGCCTTTTGAAGTTCAAGGATTGAAGCCTTAGGAAGGAATATCAGAGGTCCCATATATTGGAGATCACATATCCAAGGTCCAGAGATATTGATGATCTCAACATCAGAGCATAAACCATATTTGATATTGCAACATCAGAGCATCAGCTATATAAGCAATTAGAACATCAAAGCATCAAGCAAATTGACGTTCGCATATTGGAGGTCCTAACATATCGAAGCATCAACACATCAGAAGGTTGGCGAGTCGGATAATCGCAACTTCTTAAGGTGACAACCTTTAAAAAGTTGCAATATGCATAATGTCTCGATAATGTTAAAAACCACCAGGAACATCAATAAAGAATTAACAAAGGATTTCATCGCAAAACCAAAGGTGGGCAAGCCATTTTCTCTCTCCTCTAGTACGACATGTGGTGCATATGATTGGTCCTAATTAGCTACACTGGCATATGATGTCAGCGTGGCATGGCGGTATGGAAGGACACGTGGTAGAAAATTTTGCATTTTGAGGGGCCTAAGTGGAAAAATATGGGTGACACGTGTCACCACTCATGAGGTGCCACGTGGAGTAATGACGTTACATCAGAGGTCGGTGTATCGGAGGTTGAGGATATCAGCACTTTGTAACACTTGATACTTAAAAAGTTCCGATAAGGGGGCTTTGATATTGGGCTGGCACCACGGTTGCAAAGATTCAACGAACCAAGGGCGCTAAGCCCTTAACAAAGGAAGAATATTCCTCGACAGGAAAAAAAACGCTCCAGAAACTCAAGGCTAAGTGGCAAGTCACGAACCTCAGTCCTATGGTGAGAAATGCAGGAAGGGATAAGTGGAAGGAGCTCATCATGTTAGAGGTCAACAATCGGAAGATTAGAATATTGCACCACTATGAAGATTGCGATATGGAATCACTTCGATAAGGAAGTATAAGGATTTAAATAATGTATGGGTTGGCAATGACGAAATTGAATTAAGGCACAAAGGAGTTGGTAATTGAAAAGGGTTAATCCCATGGAAGTATTTGTAACAAGAAACCAAGGACAACATTAGTAGAAGAAATGAATTTGACGACTTTGCGTGTACGAATGGTCATGGTAAATAAGAATAGTTCAGGCACCATTATGGACTATCAAGATCTGTGGAACGATAAATAAGCATTGGACTCTCGGAGGAGTGTGAAGGTCACCTAAGAATTAATTTCTTAGAATGGAGCTCCACACAGTCATACAATGAAGGAATTTTAGGTCAATCTCCATTTTTGCACTGTGACAAGCAACTGACAGTTGATCACTCCCAACTCTAGAGAGTGGGGAATTGAAATAGTTAAGGAAAAAGTGATAGGTGAACTGGCCGAAAATCTAAAGAGGAACATCATGGAAAATATATGACCCAATCAGAGGCCATCACAGGAATGGAAGGGAGATATTTTCCTCAACCATCATTTAGTTTTCTTTATGTCTATTATTCTATAATTTTTGCATTTTCAAGAACAAAAACAAATCTAATTGTAATCATTTTGGGGAGCAGAACCTTCGTACATTGAGAGAGCTAGTCGATTAGATAGTTGGAGCTTCATTGAGATATTTTGTAACTGTTGTTGAAAGCTCCCCCTCTCCTTATAAATAGAGGGAAGAAACACTTAAGACAGGTTCCCAAATTTTGCATTCTAGAGGCCAAAATTCTACTTTTGCAAGTACTGAGCTCTGTTTGCAGAGAGTGGTTCCACTTTGGTTCAATTTTCTTGTTCATGAGGTGGTTGGGCATATACAATTGTTAAATGTGATGGATTGATGATTTGGACTCCATATTCCAATATTAA
Source organism: Pinus taeda (assembly GCA_000404065.3). NCBI lineage: Eukaryota > Viridiplantae > Streptophyta > Pinopsida > Pinales > Pinaceae > Pinus > Pinus taeda. The sequence continues at coordinate 10,740 of APFE030484773.1, forward strand.
TGAAGTAGTTTTCGTTGAGATTTGCAATAAGAAATGCTAAAAATAGCACTACTATAAATAGCTAGGCTATATATAGCAGTTCAGCCATTGTGGATCTTAGCAAAAATGGGTGAAAAGTGAAAGTGCTAAAAATAGTTTTTCTAAAAATAGCATTTCGGGATCCCTTCTTATTTTAGTCAGTCCCTAGACTAAACATAGGAAGTAAAATTCGAATTTCATATCAACAATAGTTTGAAGATTAGTTAATTAATTGATCTTGAGTTAATTAGTTAAGGAAAATAAACTTGAAGTCTATGTGAGGACATGCAACAGTTTCTCCTTTGATTGAGGAATTTAACCTTCAGTTAAAGAGATAAGGATGAGTTGCAATTTTGAGTTGTAATTAGTTGACTTAGTTTAACTTAGTCAAGTCAAGTCAGATTAATTTAACAGTTTGTTAAATTAATGAGAGTTAAATTAGTTAATGCTTGCATGCATGTAACTACTGTAATTCAGATAACTGAAGATTCACTCATGGATAACTCATGCATGTCAGTTCAGTCAGAGACCTAGTTGAGATCAGATGGAGGGACAATGTACTATAAGTTGCTAGGATATTCCTAGGTGAATATTCCTTACATGCAGAAAGATTATTATTCCTTATGGATTGTGCAGTTGGACCTAAGGTTACAGTGAGTGTGATGAAGTCAATTCATACATGTGATATCATTAGACCCCAATAAAATCTGCGCAAGGAAATAGGAGGCTTGGAGGGCTTGAGGAAGATATATTCTATGTCTATTGAGTCTGTGAGTTGTATTGTTTGATTACAAAGAGAGCAGGATAGTTTGAGAGCTAATTCTTTTTGTAACTTGAACAAGATTTCCACTTGTATGATAATATAGAGTTGGGATTTTAGGCTGGTGCTTTCCCCAATGATATATCTTCTATGTTATGGTTGATTACTTCTCATTCTCAATTAGATTTGTCCATGCTTGATGTTGCTCATGTTCGATTAAGCTTCCACTAAATTGTTTGTAGAAGTAGATCAAGTGTTTTTCTTTAGTACATTACATTACTAAGTGATCTAAATTGGGAATTTCTACATGGTATCAAAGCAAAGGTGATCAAGGAAGGACAATATACAAGCAGGAGAAGTATGAAGTTTGGTTTTTGAATATTGAATTGAGTTCTTATCACATCTATTTCATCGATGACATTCAATGGTTTAAGACTCGAATATGCCCTTGATGGAAATTCGAATTATATAGCCTGGAAGGATCGCATGGAGAAAGTATTGGATGATAACGGCCTAAAGGACTTCATTGATCAAGAAGTCCAGAAGCCAACTTATGCTACTCAACTGGTGGAATCGAAAATGTGTGTGGCTAGAGCAAGGAGAATCCTCCTGGAGGGAGTTCGAGATCACATTGTCTTAAGCCTCCATGGGAAGGAGACTCCATTTTTGATGTGGAAAACATTGAAAGATCTTTATCAAAAGAGCAGCGAAGTTGGCACTGAAGGACAAACATCGAAAGATCGAGTGCTAAAAGGGTGACACAATCTCTATGTTCCTGAACAAGCTCACCACCTGCAGGGATGAGCTTTCAAGTGTAGGCGTCGTGACCGCTAATGATGACATGGTGAGTCTAGCACTCCTCGGTCTTCCTAAGAGTTGGCATAGCTATCAGGACTCAGTTAATGGAAGAGAGAAACTGCCAGATTGGGAACGACTTTGGTCGAACCTAATGCAGGAGGAGATAAGGTGGAGCACCAGGGATGGATCTTCATCAAAACAAGATGATGAAGAAAATCTAGCTTTAGCAAGTAAAGCTAAGAAAGGTAAAGGGAATTCATCCCAATCCAAATCTTCTCATGGTGGGAAGAAGGTTGACAAGTCGAAGGTGTGATGCTTTCACTGTCATGAAGTGGGCCATTATGCTATGAATTGTCCACAAAATAAATCCAATAAGGGTTACTCAAAGGGATCTGATGGTGATGCACTAGCTTCACAATTTGAGCTGGATTTCTCGCTTATTGCACGCATGGTTTCATCCATGGTGGGATGCATTTGGTACCTAGACAGTGGAGCTTCTTTCCACATGTCAAGTGACAAGAATATTTTCAGTACATTAGAGGAGACAGATCTCCAGATGCGGATCGAGGTGGGCGATGATGGAAAGTATTGTGTCTCAGGTGAAGGTATAGTTGTGTTTTAGAGGGAGCATGGTGCTCCACTCACCTTATATGCTATTATGTGCCAGGTTTGAAAAAGAATCTTGTGTCTGTTGTTATGCTAGAAGATAAAGGCTATGATGTAGTCTTTAGTAAAGGTGGTGGGCTCCAGTATTACAACAATAATGATGCAACTCCTGGGACTCCCTTCTTTACTTTTATCAACCCGGTCATTCGTAACAAACTTGGAAGCGACAGTGATGTATGCACAAGTACTAGCTCTTGTCGCAGCTGTCACTTGGTCAGCTGGCACAAGTCCACTAGGAGTTGAAGCCAGCTTCTATGAGCTCTTAGAAGAAGCTTTGTAATTGATGGATGAAAGCTAACTCGAAGAGAGCTAATCTATTTGCGAAAAGAGATTGAAAATCTTGGAGGAAAGCGCAAACCCTAGCAAACCCTAATTCTACCAGCTAACCCTACTGATGCAAGGATGAGCATACAAACTACTGGAAGAGATGTCATTAATTCTATGAAGGTAAAATACATGTGCTTAGACTACCTCTGTCCTAAGAAAACATCGTTTTGTAATTTTGATTAAGTTGTCAGTTTTATCATGCATATGCTTTCACTGCTCTTGACTGTGCAGGAGTGGATCAAGGAGGATAAATGCTTGGAAAAGGTTGGGAAGGTTCAGGGAGGGCCTAAGGAGTCCTTAACACCCTTCCAGAGAGTTTCACAAAGTTTGGCTATCAAGAAACCTCATTTGTGAGCTTCTACAGGAAGTCTGCAGGGGTTCTACAAGATGTTCAGGAATTTCTACAGGATGTTCAGAAATTTCTACAGGATGTTTAAAAATTGGATTTTAAAGGATGGGTGAGTGAAGGAAGATGCATGAATGGGTATGGAGGTAGGATAGGGGCCTGGAGAGACCCAGGGGCTGGTGGATGGAGTGGTGAGAAGGTGTAGAAGGCTGACTTGGCTTGAGGAAGGCTAAGGAAATGATTGAGCAAGTAGGTAGGGTTACGTGGAAAAAGGACAGATGGGAGACGAGGAACCCAGCTAGGAGACAAACCAGGTGGCTCAGATGATGTTTAGGTGGATGAACGGGTGGTGGAGATGCCCTGCACGGTGTACATTCAACCGAATAACCAAAGTCTTGCAAATGATCAAAGTCCTAGCTAATCTAGTCTAACTATCAATAACATGAATGAACAATAGCTTTATTGGAAAGAAAACCATGTACATAAACTATGCAAAGAAACATTTCAGAGATCTAAACCCATAGCTAACTTCTGCAAAGGAAAACAGTACACTAAGGATTGCATGGTCAAGCAAACTAGTGTTTTTGTTGGGGCAGCACTGTTTCTTCAATTCCAGCCCTTGATACAATAAGGATGAGGTCGAACCGAGAGTGTGGTTATCCCTTTTCTTTGGAGCATTTTCTGTTATTATCTCACCAAAACACCTGAAGCAATTCTATTCATAAACAATGGTCTATGCTAGCAACACAACTAGACCTGCCTAACAGAAATACGTTTCAAATGCATAAAGGGAAACAATGATGCATAAAGGAAAGTAAAAGTACAGAAAGGAAGCCCTAGGCTCTCAGGTTGGGCCCAACCCTGAGAGCTATGGATCCTATATAAAACTCAGAGTTGATATAAGATCGGACTGCTTCTCATTATCAAAAAATAGTCATAAGAGTTATGCCAAAAATGGCTACAAGAGAACAAAGTAAAGCTAGCAGCACTGTGGTGCAAAAAATGCAATGGTTTCCAAAAAGTCCCTTACGAAAGCAAAGGCCTCAAAATTTATACATCATGAGGGCCCTAGCTGGCCTCCTCAATCTGTGGAACTCGGCTGCCCAAACTGTGAGTTAGATAGTCCCATCCAAAATCTGCTTGGCTGCCTTCTAGATTCAGTTTTGGTGGTCTTTGGAGCTCGGGGTTGGGGGTGAAGATCCCACGGAAGGGTTATTTAATGCCATAGAAAACCCCCCTACGAATCCTCACCTCAGGATTGGTTGCCTTCTAGCCCATGATTGCTCAGTTCTGCTCTGACATGTGTCAAAAAATTCTGAAATGAGCACATGTTAGCCACCTAGGAAAAGTGACTACCCTTATTCGTACAAATGACATAAACAAACTGAAAATAATGCATAAGCTATGGAAAATGAAGGATTGAACAAGGACTGAACAAGGATAATTAGGCCAAATGAGCCCAACAAGTTACCAATTTTGGGGCTCATCATCACCCCCCTGCTAAAAGGATTGTTCATCCTCTGAGCAACTAGTCCAGCTCCTTGTCTTTCATTGCTTTAATCGCCACCCTCACATCCCAGGCTTCTAAAGTAGTGTCCTCCGCACTGTCATGGAATCCGGCCTTCCTTTCCACCTCTTCCCACTGTTTATGCTCTTCCTCTTCTATGCCTCCTTCTAACAATCCCAAAAGCAAGGGTGGACTTAGCTTGAGGCCTATCTAACTAGCCTGGAGGTTCTGCATAGACTTCTTGTAGAGAGGAACTCGTGCCAAGGCCTCCCTCATTCAAGTTGGAGTGTGATATTCCCGGATTTTGAGGCCACGGGACAATGTGTTCCACCTATGGGTGAAAGCATGAACACAATTGTCCCCTAATAATCGCTCCATATCCTCGAAGTGTGCTATGGCCTGGGCTTGGCGATCCATGTACTCTAATAAAGCCTGAGAGTTGGTTGCTAGGTGCTGGTGAGTGGATATCAAGACTGTGGGGTCCCCTGGCTCTGCTCTAATCAACAGTGGTTCATGTAGTTCTCAATCCATGACACTCCTGACCTCAGCCGCTCTCTTTTCTTCATGGTTTAACCATGAGGTCATTTCCATCAGCTGCATGTCCCCTACTGCTATGTTGGGGTCCCACGAGGTGATGTTTGGAAGGGCCAAATTATGGAGGTAAAACTCTGAAAGCTTAGCCTTATCTTCCGATGAATTGGTGTTACATAAATCCATGAATTGCTGGGGGTTTTGAATTTGGGAAATACCCCTCTATGCCAATGTGTTGATTTGGAATTGCAGCTACTAATCCCTTAGGTACAGGACATAGGATTTGGCCGGCTACCTACATTGTAGAGCTTCCATTGCCCAACTGGCCATGCAGGCCAGTTGTGCCTCTTTTTCTTGCATCTACTGTTTTAGGGATTGTATCTCTATACCTGCCTGCAATTCCCTTTCCTGTAGCTGTTGGTTAAGTCCCTCAAGATCAGCTTCCATCCCTTCTTTTTCTTGAGGTTCTGCTGAGGGGTCCTTGGCTACTGTGTCCTCTCCTTTTCTCTGTCCCTGTAGTTGTAGCTGCTATCTAAGTAGCTCATTCTCTTCTCTTAACTTGGCTTGTTGGGAGCTTTCCACATGCCTCACTCTTGCCAACTCCCTTTGTGTTTCATTGAGCCTTTCCTCTAGAGGCCCTATATTTGCTACCCCCTTGGATTTAGCGATCCTCATCCAAGTGTGGGTTGGTACCCTTTCTTCCTCTAGTGCTAGAAAGAGTAGCACTGTGAACTTTTGAGGAATAATTTTACCGGCCTCCAAAAAGTTATAATAAGAGCCCAGGCTGGGCTGGGGGCTTGGTTCCATGATGACATCGGTCTTCTCGTCCTCCTATGGTGACTTGGCTGCTCTTTCCTCCATCTACTCAGTTTCTTTCAGCCTAGCCAAAGTTTCCTGTAGAATAGCCTCAGCATCCTGTAAAGAGGCTTCTGAGCTCAATCTCTCCATTCTTTCCCTCCATGAGGATGTTTTCGGGCTCCCCCGCTCATAACTAATGGATGCCTTGGAGGGGGACCTATCCTTTGGTGTGGTAGGGATATCCACAATTGTGATTGGCTCTTTTGATGGAGGTTGGGGTCTTCCAGTCTTAATCCTCACACTCCTTCTCGCTTTAAAATACAGAGGAGTCTCCCTCTTTCGTTTTTCTTTTGGCTTGGGAGAGGTACTTAGGGTGGCCAGCACAAATGTTGCCTCCCTAGCTAGAATTTCGGCTGACTTCTCCTTCTGTTGTCCTCCTTTCGGACTTCCTGTACAAAGTCCTGTAGCGGTTGTTTTCTGGCTTCCTGTAGAAGCCATTTTTAAACTTCCTATAGAAATAGTCTGTTTTTTTCCTGTAGAAGCTGAGGGCACTGTTTTAGCCTGCTTGGCTAAGGGGACTTTTTCCTTTAACTTGGCTAAGGTTGCCTTAGGGGTGCCCTTACTGACTTGGACTTTATTAGTCCTTTTTACCTTGCTCTTTAGTCTTTTCTCCCTAGGTGTTGATGCAATTTCACCAGCCCTTGTTTTGGCAGCTTGCTTCTTTTCTTGTGTTCCTTTCTGTTCTTTCTTCGTCAATTTTGCCCGGGGTTTCTTGTTTTTTAACCTTCTTCTCTGCCTGAGTATGCTCCTTCTCCTCGCTGTTGGAGGAAGTGAGCTCCTCGGCCAAGACTCAGATGTCATCATCCTTTGACATATTTCAAAAAATTTCCCAGGAGAGAGGGATAGTGAAAGTGTGGAGTGCATCTTCAACGAGGAGCTTGATAAGCCCATGATGGCTAGCTAGTCTGGTGTCCCCTCTCTCAGTTTGGTGACACACTCAATCATGGACTACAGAAGGAAGTAAGGAATGCTCAATTTTTGTTCTGAGGGTAGGTCTATTTGGTGTCTGAGTTCTGTGAGCAACTGGAAATGATAGCCATACACGATGCTAAATCGCCCCTCACATGTAATATACTTCATAATTTGGAGGTTGACTTCACTCCAGAATGGTTGTAGGCTAGTTCTTCGAACTCCATTCTTGTCTTCTGAAAATTGCTCCTCTGGCAACAAGAACTCTTTTTTAGCTTTCTGACCCAACTTTCTCTCCTCCTTGTCCCAGGGTACCCCCATTGGTAGATCAATTACTCTGCTGATGAGTTGTGGGGTGAGTCTGAGGGTCAATCCTCCGAAGTTGACAACGACCAATGTCTTTGACTTCGGCTTCAGGTACCTGAGGAATTCTTCTGCAATTTCGTCATCGTGACCTTGAAGCTTGTCACAGAATGACATCCAGTGTGCACGGGAAAACAAGTCCACCACCTCAGGGGTTTCACGTAATTTCTTGGAGTCCGAAGGTTCTTTTCTAATGAACCCTCCTGGCATGGTAAAAACTCTGTGTTTGTTCGTGCTTTTAAGCAGATAGGGAGTTCTAGGTGTATTTCCTTCTCAGAGCGTAAAAAAAGATATCTTTGTGTCAATTACCCTGTGCTAAACTTTCCTGCTCGTATACAGACGGAGTACTTCGGGATTTTTCTACACGAAGCGCAGAGCTATGCCTTCATTATACACACAGTCATATAAAATTTACAATTTTTACCAGTGCTTTGACAGTGTCTCAATTTCTACAGGAGGGATTTTAACTCAATCGTGGAGGAAATCTCGCATGCAGACCACAAAGACAATTTCGGACAGCGATAAGGAAAAGGCTTTTGACTTCACATACGAACTTGCACTCACATTTCCCTACCCCCCTCAATACGTCAAATTCACCACCTTTGGAATTATTTGCATGGGAAAGTTATGTTCAGGCCTACCTCACTGAAAATTGCCACCCTCGATGTGAATAGTCCGCGCTGCTTCGTATGTTGAGTCTCCTGTAGCGCAACTTCCTATAGAAATCGTTCGCGGCTTCTAGAGGATGTTACGGTGGTTCAGGACTAGTCTGAGCGGTATCAAGACGTTTGGACAGACTAAGAACTCGGGCTAACAACTTGCAGTGGAGGAGGACGCGTACTCGGCTGCAAAACGGTTGTGGGCATAAATGACTGCAGTGCATCATAAGTATTCAACCGGCCGATTTTTGAAATTCTGCGGAATTCATGGCACGGGGGTGAGTTGTCCCTGCCTATCTATTGGCCGACATCATGGCTATCATTCCCCAGCATGTCCTTGACCGCTGAATTCTTTCCTCTGCATTCACCGCCGCCATTCCTGTCATACTGCCGCTTCTCCCCGACTGGACACTTCCCACGTGTCAATTACCCAACTTTTCAACATAACCAAGCCCATTCGGATCCTACGAGGCTGCCTGACTAGCTGTGGTGTCCATTTGAATGGCAACCAGCCTTGTTCAATCTGTCCATTCTCACAGTCATGCAGATTTAGAGTATAGCTTATGTAATTTGACGAAATAAGGTTAGGCACTTACCTGTGTGCCTGTGGACGTGGTTTTTTCAGGTTTCGGGACGAGGGATGCTAGATCTGCTTGCTACTACAGTGCACAGGTGCTGGAGCTCCTCTTCATCGGCTACTGCTGGCTACGAGACTTTGAGACCCGTTTCCCTGGTGATGAATGCTGCATGCACCAGTTTTGTGAGCTGCTGGTGTCTTCATGGTATGTAGCTCCAGCTGGATCAGCTGCTACAGGATTCCTGTAGGACATCCTGTAGCTGTGTCTCCTTCTGGGGTGCATGCTAGAATAAATGGAGTCATGTTCATAGTTGAAGGGTCTTGAGGTCACCTTGACAGGTGAAGTGTGCAAACCTCAGAATGCCTTATTTTTTATTTGAAAAAAAAACAAACTTTTATATGAAAAAAGCAGGGTTCTAGTATGCATGTGCAGGTATATTCGATCATATGGAAGCAATGGTGGTGAAAGAAGGTGAAACAAGTGGAGGATGGAAAAAAAGAGTGGTTGCATGCCTCCTCAACAAGCTTCAAGCTTCAAGTCCCTCTCCATAATTGATTCTGGCCCGCCCAAAAGCTCTACAGGATATTTCCTGTAGAAATACAGAACTTCCTGTAGAAAGTCTTGTAGCTTCCTGTAGAAGGTTGAACCATGACCAAATTGAGTCCAAACCTTGGAAACAATGAGTGTTCATGGAGGGAGTGTAGGTGGGGCTGCTTGGTAGCTTGGTACGGACCCTTGTCCTTGAGTTGAGAGGCCTCCTTTTTGCACTGTGTTCCTGCAACCTGCAACACTTTCCAGAGATTAAGCTTGTTTGTTTTTCCTCTATTTCTTCCTTCTTCTTCTTCTTCTTCTTTTTTTTTTTTTAAGAGACAGCAGGAGTGCCTCAATGAGGTTTTCACCCCTACTATCTGCCTTGGGCGCCTCAGAGAGGTTTTCGCCCAAGGATCTTTTTATTCCAATTCTTTTCAAAGAGACAACAGGAGTGCCTCAATGAGGTTTTCACCCCTACCATCTGCGTTGGGCGCCTCAAAAAGGTTTTCACCCAAGGATATTTTTTATTGCATATATATATATATATATATATATTGATATGATGATCCTCACGGTGTGGCCAAAACAGAGGCAAAACCCTTCTCTATGACCAACGTTGATTTTTCCACCATTTTTATGAACTCTTGCCTCGAAAGAGGTTTCCTGTAGATCTTTAGTCGATGCCCATTGACAAGCATGGGGATGGATTCTTCATCAATGGTATGGATAAGGACGGAACCATTGTCATTGCACTTTTCCACTGTACATGGTCCTAGCCATCTTGTCCTCAGCTTCCCTTTGAAATCCTTATGTCTGGAATCATACAGCAGTGCCCAATCTCCTGGCTGGAATTTCTTTTCATTAAGGTGCCGGTCATGCCATATCTTCCTCTAAAGTTGAACCACTTCTGAGTGGAGGAGGGCCTGCATTCAGTGTTCATCTAACCCATTCAACTGCCATAACCTTTCTCGTTGAGCATGGCTGAGATCTAGGTCCAGCTGAGCTGCCATCCTCAATGTGTTATACTCGAACTCGATTGGCAGCAAGGCTCTCTTCCCAAAGACCAGCTCATAGGGTGTGAAATTGGTTGTGGTCTTCCAAGTGGTGTTGTAGGCCCAAGTGGCCTCAACCAGGCGATCTGCCCAATCCTTTCTACTGCTGCTCACCACCTTAGTCAAAATCCCTTCTAATGCTCTATTGGTGACTTCCACTTGCCCATTCACTTGAGGGTGATATGGGGTGGAAGTCATATGCTTGTTCTTGTGATGAGCAAGCAAGTCTTCAATAAATTTGGAGGTGAACTGGCTTCCTTAATCAGTGACTAACTCTCTTGGGTAGCCAAATTTGTAGAAAATGTTTTTTCTTAAAAACTCAGCCACCTTTTCTTCTGTTGCTGCTTTGATTGCCTTGGTTTCTGCCCACTTTGTCAGATAGTCTGTGCACACAATGATGTAAGACCTTTTCCTTGAAGGAGGGTTGATAGGACCCACAAAATCCATACCCCACTTCTCAAATGGCTCAAGAGTCACTTGAGGTTGGAGAGGCATTTCATCCCTTGGATTCGGTTTCCCCATCCTTTGGCATCGGTCACATTGGCTGATATATCTTCTGACATCTTGATGAAGAGTGGGCCAATAGTAGCCTACCTGTAGAATTTTGAAGGAGATCCTCTTGGCTGCAAAATTTCCTCCACAAGGCCCATCATGACAGGTTAGAAGGATGTCAAAGACTTCCTCCTCCCTTACACAATGCCTCAAGATCTGATCAGGGCCAAGTTTGAACAGGTTGCCCCCGATCCAAGTGAAGGAGGAACTCTTCCTCACGATTCTGCTCTTCTCCTTTGGGGATAGATGCAGAGGAAATTGTGCTGAGACCAGATAGTTTTCTATATCAGAAAACCACGGGGAGAGTACTGAGATAACAAACAGATGCTCATTTGGCATCTGGTCATCCACTGTTCCTTCTTCACCTGCAGGCAAATTCAATCTAGACAAGAAGTCAGCAACAACATTTTCTTTACTTGGTTTGTCAACTATAGTCAAATTAAACTGCTGCAACAAAAGTAACCATCTAATAATACGAGCAATCACATCAAGCTTATTCATTAAATATCTAATTGTAGCATAGTTAGTATGTACAAATGTTTAATAGCCAGTGATGTAGTGTCAGAACTTGTTGAGGGAATCGACCACGGCCAGGAACTCTTTCTTAGTTACCGTATAATTCATTTCTTCCTTGGGTAAGTTTTTGCTGACAAAGTATATAGCATATGGAAGTTTTTCTTCAACTTTCCCTAAGGTTTCCCCTATGGCTTTGTTCGAGGCATTAGTGTGGATGTGGAAAGGTAGGGCCCAGTTTGGGCCTCTCAGAATTGGAGCGGACACCAACTTATCCTTCAATTCATTCAGAGCCCTCTGGCAGTCGTCAGACCATTTAAACTCAACATCTTTTGCTAAGAGGCCAAACAATGGCGAGGCTAGCTTACTAAAGTCTTAATTGAATCTTCTGTAATATCCTGCTAAGCCTAGGAAACTCTGAACGTCTCTCACCTTCTGAGGAGGTGGAACCCTTTTGATGATAGCAATTTTACTGGGATCCACCTGCAATCCCTGGCGAGAAATGGTATGACCTAACACGGTCCCTTTAGTCATCAAGAATTCACATTTTTTGGGGCTGAGGGACAGGTTCATCTCAATGCACTTACTTAAAACTTTTCCCAGGTTGGACAAGGCTTCTTGGAAGCTAGACCTGTAAGGAGTAAAGTCATCCATATAGATTTCCACTGAATCATGGACCAACTCGGCAAAGATGCTTAATACAGCTCTCTGGAAAGTGGTAGGGGAATTTCATAGCCCAAAGGAAAGGACGTGGTAGGCAAAGATACCCCATGGACAAGTGAAGGTGGTATTATCTTGGTCCTCCGGGCTGATTTGGATATGATTATACCCGTTGAACCCATCTAGGAAAGAGAAAAACCTCTTCCCTGCCAGACCATCCAACACTTGATCTATGAAAGGTACAGGGAAGTGGTCTTTCTTGGTGGCTTTGTTATGTTCTCTGTAATCCACACATATTCTCCATTTCCCATTTTTCTTGGGTACCAACACCAGAGGGGAAACCCATTCGCTATCCGAGATGGGGTAGATGAATCCTACATCCAACAATTTTTGCAGTTCTTCTTTAACAGTGTCCTTGAGGGCTGGATTCATTCTCCTCTGAGGTTGCCTGACTGGTTTACAGTCCTCCTTAATGTATATATGATGGGTACAGACCGAGGGATGGATTCCCCTTCATTTCCTTGTAGCTCCAGGCAAAGGCCTCCAAATGGCGGGTCAAGAGGCTACATAGCTCCTTTTCCTGAGAGGGAGAGAGAAAGGAGCTTATCTTCAAAGTCCTATCAGGGCCAAACTCCACATTCTTAACTCTGGGAATGGTCAAATCAGTCGCACATAGATCCACTAAAGCATTGGCCTAGGTATCTTCCACTAACTCTTCCAAGGATAGTGCACCAGGGGGAGGATTTTGGATCAATTTCTCAATCAAATCATCCTCAGTTGGAGGACCTCCCCTGGTGGTCTCTACTGTGCATAATGGTGCAGAGTAGACCTCATCCTCTTCTCCTTCTTCCAACCAGAGGGGTAAGTCATGTTCTAACAGAGGTTGGGTAGGAGGGTATAGGACCAGCTGTTTGGACATAGGCCCATTTTTTATGGTCATGCTTACGGCTCGATAGCTGATGTAAGCATTAGCAGTAGCCAGCCAAGGCCTTCCCAAAATGAGGGGATATCCCGTGAGGTTTGCCTTTGGCTGAAGGACCAAAAAGTCCGCAGGGTATTCCCAGGAGTCAACAGAGACCAAGAAATCTTCCACAATCCCTTCGGGGGTCATCGTGGAGCGGTCTGCCAATTGCAGAACTGTCGAGGTCTTCCTTAGGGAACTCTGAAGGTTGAGCTTAAGCATGGTGTCCCTGGTCATCACATTAATGGTGGCCCCTAGATCAATCAAAGTGTGGGGTATAGTGGTGCCATTGATGTGGACATCAACTACAGGACTTCCAGGGTCAAAATAATTTGGACAGATTACTTGCCCCAATATGAGATCAGACAGTTGTCCTATGACATTGATGGTTGAGGCATCTTTCTTTCGCCTGCCTGGGTGCCTGAAACACTTATCCTTAATCAATTTGTTGTATATCGGTACATATTTTATGGCCTGGAGAAGTGGTATTTTCACACACAACTGCTTGAGTTCTCCCAGAAGCTCATCCTCTTCTGGTTTGGGTTGTGTGGTTACTGTGAGTCGCTTAGGAAAGGGTGGAATGGCTTGGGGTTCACTTTCCTGTTTCTCTTCCTCCTCCTCTAGGGGAGGAGGTTGGCGCTCTGGAAGGACCTTCCCAGATCGCAGGTTGATCTCCTGGATCTCCACAGCATAGGTAGGGCATGTTGTTTCTCCAGTATATACCTGATGGGTCTGTTTGTTGTTGGGGTTCGGGTTCAGTTGAGCAGGCATCTGGGGTTGTCTTGGAGGAACAGGAGGTAATGGTTGTGGTTGAGCCGGTGGTGGAGGAAGAATGGTGGGAGGAGTGTTGTATTGGGGCCTCCACCCTGGTTGGGGTGCATTCCACTGAGGTTGTGGCTGGGCATGAGAGTGAAACGAGTGAGAAGGAGGTTGAATGTGGTATGGAGACGGATAAGACCACGGAGGAGGTGCGGACCAGGAAGGATGAGCAGGGGGGGCCCAAGAATGTATATGAGTGGATTGGTTGGGGATGTAATAAGCTTGGGATGGCCCTTGCATCCACTACTGATAAGGTCTGGGTCCATGTGGCCTCCTTTGGTTGAGGAAGTAGAGAGGTTCAGTAGCCACCTCAGTCCCTAGGTACATGGCTTTAAATCCCGGCAGGGTAGGGCATTGTTTGGTGGGGTGGTCTTCCTCACAAAAGAAACATACCTCTACTGAGTCCAATGGGCACTCATTCTTGGGATGCTTCCTCGTGCATCTAGGACAAAAAATGGCCAAAGCCCTCTCAGCTTCTTCTTTCTTTTGCTGAATTCAGAACGTATCAAGTTGCATGGCAATAGTCTGTCTCATTTCGCTCTTAACGTCTTCCATTTGGTTAGCAAACTCATGCTTGGAGAAAGAGGTACTAGATGAAAGATGATTCCCCCTACCTCTCTTCCGGGCCGCCCTATAATGGTTTCTAAACACGGTCTTTATGTCCTCGTATGGTAGTTGGTAGATGTCTCCTCCAGCCAGTATGTTAAGGGTGTCCAGAAGGTCTTCAGGGACTCCTCGAAGCAGCACCAGCTTCAGAGATTCCAGGTCAAGTGTGCACCTGACCCATTTATAACTGAGTTGGAACCTTTCCTCATAGTCTTCTAAAGATTCATCGCTTTCCATGGTCATCTGAAAGATTTCTCCCTTAGTTTCATTGGATCTACAGTAGTCCCGGTACTTGGTATTGAAAGCTTGTTGCATCTGAGCCCAAGTGGTGATACTATTTCCAGGTAACCTCGTGAACCAGCGTAATGCCGCGTCCTTGAGGGTAGAGAGAAAGCGTTTCAGATTTTGTTCATCCTCAGCATAGTCATAAGTTCGAAAAAGGACATCAAACTCAAACAGGAAGGTATCAGGGTCATCATTAGTCACTCCATGGAAGTGAGGTAGAGCAGAGGGACTTATGTTTTTCATTTTCATGTCTCCATTGGTCTCTCGGATGGGAAAGGCACCTTCTATTCTCTCATCTTCTCTTCTACCGTTTCAGTTTTCAGCCATGAATTCAGATGGAGTGTTCCCTAACTCTTCTTCTGTTATAGGATCTTCGTATATCTCGGGAGGTTCACCTATAGGTTCTTCTGGCTCACTGTCACCAGAGAAGAGAGAAGGTTGACTCAGTGATGTGGTGGGGGTGTTGGGTAAGAATTTGCTGGTTTTATCTCTATTCCTACGAGGCATGAAATGGAAAGATTTTTTTCTTTTTGATTGCTTTTGTTTTTTCTTTGTTGGTACCTACAAAACTAAAATAGATTGAACTGCAACTAGCTATCTTGCTGAAATGGAAATGCAGAATTGAAATGAAAGTAGGAAAGGGCTAATCTATTTTGCTCAAATGAAATTGCAGAATTGAAATGCTAATCTACGCTTGCAGAATTGAAATTGTAGAATTGAAATGCTAATCTACGCTTGTAGAATTGAAATTGTGGAATTGAAATGCTAATCTATGAAAGCAGGAAATGTCTATTCTACTTTTCTGGAAATGAAATTGCAGAATGGAAATGAAATAAAATACTTAGCAGAAGGTTGTAGGGAAAAAATAGAAGAAAAGAAACAATCACCAATGCTCTGACACTTCCTCGGCAATGGCGCTAAAAGATGGTGGGCTCCAGTGTTGCAGCAATAATGCTACAACTCCTGGGACTCCCTTCTTTACTTTTATCAACCCGGTCGTTTGTAACAAACTTGGAAGAGATGGTGCTGTATGCACAAGTACTAGCTCTTGTTGGGCTGCACTGAGTTCCAAAGCAGAGGCGGTGGAAAGCCAAGATGTTGGTGAGCTATGGCATAGAAGACTGGGCCACTTGCATCACGAGGCCTTGAAGATCATGCAGCAAATTTCTACCAGCTTACCCAAGGGAAAACTGGAGCAAACATATACATGTAAAGGATGCACCCTGGGTAAGTATGCGAAAGCTTCCTTTCAAGATTGGGATAGTAGAGCTGGAGAAATCCTAGAACGAGTTCAATCAGATGTATGTGGACCATTCTCTACAGAATTCACTGCTAAACAAAGGTACTATGTTATTTTTATTACTGATTTTTCTCGTAGATGCTGGAACTACTTTATACAAAAGAAGGATCAAACATTCTTGAGGTTTTGTGAGTTTAAAGCCTCAGTAGAGAAAGAATTTGGGAAGAAAACAAAATCCTTGCATAGCGACAATGGTGGAGAGTACATTTCCCGATAGTTTAAAGACTTCTGTGCAGCAAAAGGAATTAAACGGGAACTAACGGCACCCCATAACCCACAACAGAATGGGGTGGTCGAAAAGAAGAACAGATCTATTTTGCGAGTAGCTCGAGCAATGTTGCATGACCAAGGCCTACCACTTCATCTATGGGCTGAGGCTTGCAATACAGTAGTGTACATTCAGAACAGAAGTAATCATCATATTTTGGGGATGAAGACAACTATGGAGGCTTTTTCGGGGAAGCGACCAGATGTGACTCACTTTTGCATCTTTGGATCACTAGTTTTCTATCATGTGACCAAAGATGCTCAGAAGAAGCTAGTCCCAACCACTGAGTTGGGGATACTTGTGGGGTACACAGATACACCCCCACAACTATCATGTGTTTCTGCCTACCAGTTGGAGGACCGTACTGCACAGGGATCTGAAATTCAATGAGCAGAGAGCCATGTGAGTGTCACTTGAGAGGGAGCTCAAGTTGCATGGTGATGATGAAATTTTAGTTCCAAAGGAGGAGGAGCCTCCTGATGATGTGGATCAGCCACATGCAGAGGATCTAGTAGTGGAGATCACCACTCCTAGAGAGTCTTCCAAAGACGGGCGGAAACACTCGCGAGAAGCTAGCAAATTGATGCAGGATGCGAGAGAGAATGTGGGGCAGCCATCCTCTCATCGTAGACAGAGGATATATCCCAAGAGATACACTGGCTACATGGCCTTGGTTGGGGCGTGTGTAGCAACTGAACCTTCTTCTTTTCAGGAGGCAATATAGCAAGCAGTCTGGGTTGATGCAATGGTAGAAGAGTATGATTCTATCATATGGAACAGTGTGTGGGATGTTGTCCCTAGACCTGTGGACAAGTCAGTGGTTAGTTCTAGATGGCTTTACAAGGTAAAGCAGGTAGCTGATGGCAGTGTTGAGAAATACAAGGCAAGGTTTGTTGCCAGAAGTTTCTCACAAGTTGAGGGGATCAACTACGATGATACCTTTTCTCCCGTAGCAAGGTACTCATCTATCAGATCGATGCTAGCTCTATCAGCTCAGATGGGTTGGAAGATCCATTAGATGGATGTGAAGACGACATTCCTCAATGGGAAGATTGAGGAAGAGGTATACATTGAGCAGCCCGAAGGATTTGAGACCTTCAATCATGAGTCGCATGTTTTCTGACTCAAGCAAGCACTATATGGGTTGAAGCAAGCACCCCGTGCCATGTATACCAGGATCGACAGCTATTTCCCTGGGTTGGTCTTCACCAAGAGTGAAGCAGATGCCAACCTTTACCACATCATGGTAGAAGGTAAGCCATTGATTATTGTACTTTATGTCGATGATCTGTTTTTGACAGGTGATGATCAGCTATTCAAATCTTGCAAGGGGGACCTTGCAAGAGAGTTCAAGATGAAGGACTTGGGCCTTATGCACTACTTTCTAGGCATGGAAGTGTGGCAGAAAGATGGGGAAGTATTTGTGTCTCAAGGCAAGTATGCCAATGAGATACTAAGGCACTTTCACATGGAGAAGTGCAAGCCCATGCAGACTCCTCTAGCTGGGAACTAGAGGAAGGAGGATGCTACTTCAGGTGAGGTAGTAACTGCTATTGTTTATCGACAGCTGGTGTTTCACTCATGTATTTGGTGAACACACAATCTAACTTATACTTTGCAGTGAACCAGCTGAGTCAAGCAATGGTTCAGTCTACCAAGCTGTTTTGAAAGGCAATGAAGCATGTGCTGAGATATCTTAGAGGCACTACACAGTATAGATTACGGTACAGACTAACAGAGGGACTAAAGCTACAAGGCTTCGCGAATGCAGATTGGGCAGGTAGTCCATCAAACCAGAAGAGCACTTCTGCAAGAATCTTCAACCTTGGTTCAACTACAGTTTCTTGGTATAGTAGGAAACAGAGATCAGTTGCACTTAGCTCAGCAGAGGCTGAATACATAGATGCTAGTCAGGTAGCATGTGAGGCCATTTGGATGCGGAAGATTCTAGTGGGATTGTTTGGTCAGATGATGGATCCTATAGTGATATATTGTGATAATCAGAGTTGCATAAAACTCTCTAAGAATCTAGTGTTTCATGATAGGTCCAATCATATAGATATCCATTACCATCATCTACGGGACTGTGTGGTCAAGAAGATCATGATGTTGCAGTATGTTTTGACCGAGGAGCAGGATGCAGATATTTTGACTAAGGCATTGTCAAAATGCAAGTTCGAGTTCCACAGAGATAGGATCGGGGTTCCTGATAATCCCTTTCTTGTTGAGAGGGAGTGTTGAGATTTGCAACAAGAAATGCTAAAAATAGAAAATGCTAAAAATATCATTGTTATAAATAGCCGGGCTATAAATAGCAATTCAACCATTGGAGATCTTAGCAAGAATGGTGAAAAGTGAAAGTGATAAAAATAGCTTTTCTAAAATAGCATTTCAGGGTCCCTTCTTATTTTATTCAGTCCCTGGACTAAACATAGGAAGTAAAATTTGAATTTGATATCAACAACAGTTTGAAAATTAATTAATTAATTCATCTTGAGTTAATTAGTTAAGGAAAATCAAACTTGAAGTCTATGTGAGGACATGCAACAATTTCTCCTTTGGTTGAGGAATTTAACCTTTAATTAAAGAGATAAGGATGAGTTGTAATTAGTTGACTTAGTTTAACTTAGTCAAGACCAGTTAGATTAATTTAACAGTTTGTTAAGTTAATAAGAGTTCAGTTAGTTAATGCTTGCATGTATGTAACTAGTGTAATTTAGATAACCAAAGATTCACTCATGGATAACTCATGCATGTCAGTTCAGTCAGAGACCCAGTTGAGATTAGATGGAGGGAAAATGTACTATCAGTTGCTAGGATATTCCTTGGTAAATATTCCTTGCATGCAGAAGGAATATTATTCCTTATGGATTGTGTAGTTAGACCTGAGGTTATAGTGAGTGCGATGAGGCCAATTCACACATGTGATATCATTGGACCCCAATCAAAACTGCACAAGGAAATAGGAGGCTTGGAGGGCTTGAGGAAGATATATTCTATTTCTATTGAGTCCGTGAGTTGTATTGTTTGATTACAGAGAGAGCGGGATAGTTTGAGAGCTGATTCTTTTTGTAACTTGAACAAGATTTCCACTTGTATGGTAATACAGAGTTGGGGTTTTAGGCTGGTGCTTTCCCCAATGATATATCTTCTGTGTTATGGTTGATTTCTTCTCATTCTAAGTTATATCTTTTCATGCTTGATGTTGCTCATGTTCGATTAAGCTTCCGCTAAATTGTTTGTAGAAGTAGATCAAGTATTTTGCTTTAGTACATCACATTACCAGGTCATCTACAATGGGAATTTCTATAGTTTTGCTGATTCTAATCGGAGCAATGTGCAGTATGTCTTCCCCTTTGTATATCATTTCATGTATTTCTTTCCTCTTCTGAAATTGTATAATGAATCTTTTGGTTTAACTCTCTCATCGTTGTATGTATGCTACTAAGTAGTGAGAAGTTCTTCTATAACACAAATTTACTTGTGTTCTTTAATAACCTACAATACCTGTGTAATCACAAATTTACTCATGTTATTTGATAGCCTACAATACATGTATGTAAGCACAAACTTACTTATGCTAATTGGTGACAAATGTATTCATGAGGCATAAAGCTTGAGAGCTTAATTCGCGCTCCACTTTTTTCTCTATTTTCACCTCTTGGAGATTGCTCCTTTCCTTCCCTTTGTTCATCTATACTACAATAACAATGTTAAACTGTGTATTGTTGTGTGTCGGCCACCAAAACCAACACATTTCTCCTTGCGATTAGCCATATCTACCAAGGTGTATTTCGATCTATGTGTTTGATTGAGTTTACCTTGGCGAAGGTCTATTGAACCAACCTCTGAATTATCATTTTTCAAAATTACATGACATATTGAGTGCAATATAAAGCCTTTAGATAATCTTCAAAAGCACTCCTCTCGGATGCCCTAGGAACTGGCCCTTTTTAATCAACCTGGAGGATGTATTTAGGAGGCTTTTATACCTTCTGAAAGCAATTGTGTGACAGGAGATAGAAAAAGCTAAACAACATGTACAACAGTTGGTTCTAGTTAGGGCTAGATTTGTCAAAGGATTGGAGTCCTTTGAGAGATGGCGTGGATGTGTTTTGTTGCAAGCAACGTGCTTGGCACAACAAGGTAAGGTAACTGGTGTATTGTTATGTTTATTTATGCACTTAAAATTATGTTTTTATGGAAAAATGATGCAGGGGATTGCATGGCAAAGAGATTTCCATGAAATTCTGAAGAAGGCTCAGGTTGAGATTTCCTTTAGAACCACTAGGAACCATGAGGATTGAATCATGGTGTATGTTGACAGTCTTGTAATTTTGATTCTTTTTTCTTTGTTTGTGCTTGATTTGTAGCTTTGTTTATATCTAGTGTATGGCCATACCACTTTGTTTGCGGTGTTGTATTGTTATTGGTTTTCATGGTTTTCTTCTTATTTTCATTTTTTCTTGCCTTTTATGTCTTGAGGGTCTTGGGAATTGGTTGGGAATGAGGAAAGTTAATGGATCTTAGGGATAGATAAATGAAACCTAGCAAGTAATGTAATACTCGAATGAAGCTCAGTTCATGAGTAATTGGAAGTTGAAGGTAAGAATATGACAATCAGTTGGATTGGCTTGGTCCATTGGTGTAAATGGAAAATGGTAGTATAATCATGAGAAAGGTAATAGGAAAGGTGAAGTAAATGGATTTGAGGAATCAAATTCCTTGGCTATGTTGGGAACAATTGTTCTCAATGTTATGCATGGTGTGCATAGATAAAGGGAGTTATCTTAACCTTGACCTTATGCTATCTGGTAATTATGTTATGATCGTGATTATGAGGATGGTTATATATGTATATGTACATGTATGTATGTCGTGTTTGACAGGGTCTTCATGGATCATGGTTGTTTAATGCTAATGTTTATATGTATATATATGTGTATGTATGTCATTATCAAACATCACTACAAGAAAAAAGGGCATTGGTGAGGGTTAAAAATGTCACCATAAGCTCATTGGTGACAGTCAAAAAAAGTGTCCATCACCAAAAACTAAACGTCACCAAAGGTGGTGTCGCCAAAAGTATAAGTGTTATGGTGACATTCAAGTTTCACCACCAATAATGATTTATAATGACGGATAGTGACTGTCACCATTTCATATTAGCAATGGTGACGAACCTTAACCTCCGTCATAAAAAAATTGAACATCACTAATGGTGACGTCACCAAAAATATAAATGTGGTGACATCCAAGGTCCGTCATGAATAATGATTATAATGATGGGCAGTGGCTGTCACCATTTCATATGAACAACAATGATTTATTGCAATGGACCTTTCATGACCATCACTATTAATGCATATATATGGTGGCATTCATTGACCGTCACCATTTTATATTTTGGTGAGGGTCGAAAAATGTCACCATAAGCTCATTGGTGATAGTCAAAAGAACCTCTGTCACCAAAAACTAATCATCGGCATTCCATCTAAATATCAGGGAACGATGGAATCGAACCACCAACCTCTTGCTTGTAAAGCAGATGCTCTTCCATTGAGCTAGCACCCTTTAAAGAATTATACTTGCAAGAATAGATCTAGGGGAATAACAAAAAGATCCATAGATAATAGGATTAGAGTGGAAAAAATAAAGATGATAAGCAAAATAATAACCAACAATGAAATCTACTAATTTGAACATGTTTAAAGTACATTAAATAGAGATGGCATCCTTAGTAAATTAAAGTGGCATTAGTCAATGTTGGGCTTGGTAAAGTGTTGACTATCCATAGTGCCACCAATCTAATGCAATGTGACACGAGATGTTTCCATTAAGGGAGAAGCATGTTTAAAACTCGTTGTTTTTTGATAACCACTGTCTCTAACTAACAACCATGCATAGTTATAGCCACTGCAAAACATGGACACAAAAGTGAGCATAAAGACCAAAATCATAGTACCACCAATCTAATGAATTGTGACTGGAGATGTTCCCATTAATGGAGTAGCATGTTTAAAGCTCACACTATTTCTTGATAACCATTGGCTCCAACTAACAACCATGCATAGTTCTAGCGCATCACTGCAAAACATGGACATAAAGTGAGCATAAAGACCAAAAACCCAATCAACCTTAATGGAAAAAACAAGAAATCAAAACTTACAATTTACCAACCATTGAAAGGATAAAAACATGAAAGCAAACGTATTGATACTCCTCATCAAGGACAAACAAAATAATGTCACCTTCAAATGAATTTAGAAATCTTTTGAGTTCAGAAAATGGTGTTAATACACTTAACTTTAATTGGTTGGAAAAAATAAGTCAAGGAGGCATTTTAAAATCAACCAGAATTATTTATTCATGGCATAAAACAAGTTCAATATTAGAGCATTGAAGATAATTGGAATAGAAAATGAAAGACAATATTCAACAAGAAGATATTATCAGAAGAATTAAAAAGGAAAAGAAAAAGAAGATGGGCACAGTTTACTTCAGCTAATAGCTAGATCCACATGAGTAACTTAAAATGAGCTTCTCCAAACCTTTGAAATCAAGGAACCCACGACCTATTCACATAAATTATGGTCACAAAGAATGAAATCTTTGACTGCCAATACTTGTTGCTTGGTCCTATCATAAAAGTGAAATATCAAGAGCATATGCCTTTGGTAAAGAATGCTCAGTTTGTCAATTGTAATAATGTCACCATCATTAGGCTATTATCATTAGGCAACTTCGTTGCATAAAAAACATCATAGCAAGAACCGTTGGCTTTATCACCAATATAAACTAAACTTCATGTATTGAAATTTGAAACGAAGAAAAAAAAGTTATTGTATTCATCTCTGAAACGTTGATAGATACATGCTCTGACCCAAGCAACTAAAATTATTGATAATGTTACCTAAAATGGAAAATAAAATATGAGAAAATATATTTCAAAGAAAATGTATGAGTCTATTATTACCTAAAACCATCTCACAATGCTCTTCAACTCCAAAAAGTAATTAATAATTCATGACATCAATTGACTACAAACGCACATTGCACACAATCATGATAATTGGTTAGCTCAACAAAAATTTGAAACTAAGATTACAATTATGGTTGATCAACAAAAACGAAAACTATATTTACCATGAGAAATGAAGTATCATTCCATACTACTCTCTCCAAAATGTGCTTGGCTTTATTCCCTAGAAATATTGGAGCAGTTGGCATGGTCTCTAAGAGATTTTGGTCTAAAAGATCTTTGTTGTTGCCTAAATAATCTGCATTGTAACGGGAGCAACCGAAACCTTTGAGGTCATAAATCCGTGTTACATTTCTTCCAAACAACAGATTTTCCGTTACCATCAATTCACCTAATCTCTTTGTTGCCTTTTGCATTCTTTATAGTGACCTGAATGATGAGCACATTATGTAGCATGCACACGCACAATGAAGGAAACAAAGCCTCGTAAACTCTCTAGGAGTCCGCAAAAGGTAATTGTCAAATATAGAATAAACAATAATATGAGTGTCCAACCTGATAAATACCAAGGATATTTTCCAAACATGTGGGGCTTCCAGAACATAATGAGTCGCAGATATTTGAAATATTTTGATGAAAAATTCATAAAAGATTACAGTTCTATCATGGTGACTCTCTTAATATTAAATATTTCATTCGAGGTTTTTGCAAAAAATGCATTGCTCTTTCTTCCTTGAGGTCCCCAATTCTTGCTTAGTGACAATCTAAAGTCCATCTCTGTTGGAAAACACTTTTTCCTAAGGGCATCAAATTATTTTGCATAATAACGGGTTACCAAGTACTTAACTTTTCTAGGAGGACCCTCATCATGAAAGGATTATTTTTCATGTGTATTTTATATATAGTGATGAATTTGAACCCCCTTTCCCTTTGGAGCCATATGTGTAAATATCCTCATATCCTAAACTTCTCTCTTTGGAGAGAGCTTTATTCGAGTCTAATGAACCATGTAGATTTGAAACAACTCCACCCATACCAAATAAATCTGCACATTCCTTTTCTTTATCCCTGTCTATTTCCTTTTGCTTCTCACTATCAGGTACCTTGTCATATAGGCAAGCCTGATATTCTTGCGAGCATAGTGCATATGTTATTATGCTTGTTGGCTCATCATCATAAACAACAATAACCATATCATTGACACCGGTTGGTGAAAGCAACTTACCCACTCCATTACCACCCAGATGACTAACTGATGAGACAAGCATATGACTATAGCTTCTTTGAGAGACAACTCTAATAGACCCCAATAAATTTTCTTGTAAACTCTTGTTGTAACTTTTTGGTAAGTTTGACATAGTTGCCCCAATGCAGCTTCCAAACTCTTCCGATAGATTTAATGATTTTACTAGTGAGGGAGGGATGCTTTTCTCAAGCACCTCTATTCCACCTTTATCATGCATTTTTTAGGTATATTCAGACATCATCCTATCTCCTATTGCAATTTGTTGAACTGGATTAAAATATTTTTATCAGTAGATTCACTACCACTGGAAACAATAGCCAAAGTGGCAGAACCAACCTTCCTTCCCTTGTGATGTCACAGATACAACCTGAGCTTTTACTAATTGGCCTTCACCTATCCATATTGCATCTAATGTATTTGACAAATCAGCGAGGATAGGAGAATCCTGCTTTGACAGTTTTTGACAGGGTGCCATATCTTCATCCAAACCGTTTGTATTGTCCCTACTATCAATTGCTTTAGAAGGCATTGTCTCAAAAACATTTATGTTGGTATCCCATTCACCATTATCCATATCAAAAGTATGAAACATGGTACCATTAGTTATATTGGATGAATCTCTAATGTTTGGATCTCCTTCAACATCATCCAGATATTGTGGGTTGTTTTACCTTCTACCAATTTAATAATTTCCATGCCTTAATTTAATTTTCCATTCACTGTCCCAATTCCCTCTAAATGGTCACACAAGTAGGAATTTCCCACATTACTAATCATGTAAAGCTGCCCAGATCCATTATTTAAAACATGCTTGTCACTAGCTTGGATATCTTTGACCTGAAGATTCCCAAAACAGATAGCTCTGTCCAAACAATTTCCATCAACCATGGAGCATGTGTCCTCTATCATCAAAATGCCAAAACCACCACCAACATTGTTACTATCTTTGACTGTACCCTGATGGTCTTCAACTTTTTCATTTATGCTAGAATCATATTCCTCATGTGGAGTCTTAAAATCCTCCAGTGGACTAGTTTCCAATTTGGCAAGAGAGTTTTTCACTCTAAGAGATGAATCTAAATGGAAAAGATGACGATCCTATTCATAGGCTTCATAAAGAAGAAAACACCTTATACTATTTAACTTTGAAATATCAGGTCTTCCAAGTTCCAACATGTTGAACACTAATGATGGTCTATTGCAACAAACCCTATTTGAATTTTATAGATTGCATCAAAAGAATGAACCCTATGAAGAAATGATTTCCAACTAAGCAATTTGTAAAAACAAATATGGAAATATTCATTAAGTGGAAAGATTATTCTAGCATACTATCATGTTAGCCAACCTAAAGTACACTAAACAAGCTTTATATACATCTATAATATCACCTCAAATTCAACTCTCTCTTTATGCAACATTCCTTCAAGCTCTGCAATTTGCCTCCTTGATTCAAGAACCTTAATACCAGAATAAAAGGATCCATATGTGCCGATTTTCGGTCTGAGAAAATTAAAACCTCTCTAAAGAACATTTCCACTTTATCTGCAACCTCTTCATTTGCATCAAAAGGCACATTAGTTTGGATCTGGGGGGTCCTACACCATAGGTATGATAGGCATATATTAATTTGCAAACGTCTACCCATATGTACAATTTATATCATAAAGTACCTCTGTAGCTTCCTTTCTGAGCCAATCTTGTTGATGTGGATCATGGAACCCTAATTTTGAAGGTGGTAAATGCACAGGTAGAACATTGATGGAGGAATATCAGAAACATGCAATCATACTTCCAAGCATGTCACATTGAATTTGGGAACAATGTAGGTATAATAGATTAGTATGGAATAGCCATTAATTATCATACAAAATTATGGGTACTCTGGAAAAATCAAGAGCTACATAAATTATGTAAGATATCACAAGGTCAAAATAAAAAAATAATATGAAAACTTTGTGATATAGATAATGCAGATTAAGAGTCAAGACAGACTGTTTCATATGTTTTGGATACGAGAGAATAATCTACAAAAATAGCAGGGATCGAATTGTCAAAACAACTACGATAGAGTTCAATCCTATGACCTAATCAATACAGTATTGTGTAGCTATTAACATTGTATGATGAACACTACAATTGCATAATGATTTACAGATGAAGTGTAAATATTCTTGGATGTCAAACCTCCATGAAAAGCTATGTATCTATTTAGTTCTTTGACAAATTGGTTGGACATGCAATAATATCAAACCTGAGAATGAATGTCGGTGTAATTATTTGGATATAGGCTGCTAAGTGAATAGATCCATGTGAAATTCTTGCCAATGTCCTTGAAAATTCACTATCATAGAACAACATATATCAAATGGAACAACATTAGCCACTCTATAACAAATTGCTAACAAAGAACATCACACCACTAAGCCTAACAACATCTTTATTATCAAGAATTCCAACCTGATTTTAAAAGTCAACACATGAGCAGCTAGGTCATATTTTGGCCTTTTCTATCTTTTCCAGTCATAATTATGACCTTGGAGCTTTGAGACTAAGTCCATTTGTTGTCCCTTTACTGTTGGCAATAATCTCAACATATGTGCAAGTGCTAAGTCATCTTTCCTTTGGGACTGTGGACAAGTTTCAAAACACTGAGACAAATTTTGCAAGTACATCATCCTCATAGTATCACACATACTGATTCATCTACCCAGGATCATGCTACTATAATCCAAATAACCATGAGTGGAAAGAAAATATGCATCAAGACAAAATATCTACATCAAAATGAAAGGTACATGCATCACCATGATCAACCCAGAACAAGAAGCATGCGATCACTAAGAAACAAACCATCAAAGAAAATATGGAAACGATGTAGCAGGGGATTTGTTACCATCATCAACAAACTTCTGTAAATCCACATGAATAGTATCATCTCAAAGTTGGGCATCACTACATTCCGGAAGGAGAAGCATTTCTAGGTTGTACACCTCAAGATGAAGTACCAACAATGATGACCTCATCTAGCATGGGAAGGCTAAAAGAAACATCCAAATGAGACTAATCCCTTTAGTATCGAATCTCCATAGACTATTCCATAACTACAAAGAATGATATCAAAGGAGTTTGTATAGGTGGACCAACACAAGATGGAGATGTGGAAAGGTTCACTACAACCAGCTGGGAGTCATCAACAAGCAACCCAACAAGAGAGGAAGAGGCATGTTCCATGGATACATGCTGAGAGTCATCACCAGAAAGGAGCTATAGAGGAGATATTAGTAGTCATCATGAAAAGGCTCGTCAAAGATAGCACCATGATGCTTAGTCACCTAGTGAGAGGTAGGGTCTTAGAGATGATATCCTTGAAAATTTTCATAGTAGCCAACCAAAGTCCTATGAAGAGTCTAATGGACAAGAGATATATCATTTCTTTCATGATACAGGTGGGTCCATGCACTTGATCCAAAGAACCTAAAATGTGATATAGAGGACTTCAAGCTATGCAACCAATAAGTTTTTGACCTTGCATCAAGGAAGAATTTGGGTTGGTCATGGAGACAGTGGTATCTACAAAATATTTAATGTTTGTACATCATCACACCATTTTAAGTACCATGGGGAGAACAATTTTATTTCCGATTGTAGTGAGCCTTGAATGCAGTGAAATAAGAATTTAAACATTATAGATTTGATGTCTCAAATGATTATAGGAACTGGTGATTTTACTTTTTGGTTTAATATGGCTGTTGGTAATACATTTACTTTAATGAGATATTAAACTTAGGGGTTAAAGTTCAAGTGAATGAAAAGTGCACACCCACTAGGATCCCGTGAACAAAAGCACTGAACTAACCTGAATGGGTTCCATTACCAGCTTCAAAATGCACAGGCCTAAGTGTAACCATCACCAAAAGCGTACAGTGCATAGAAATCACAAGATATGTGTCCACAATCCCACCAATATCATGTCTCCTAGGGGCAAGTCGCCATCATCCATCCAAGCAACAAGTATAAACACGAGTGAGTAGAAAATATGAGCCAAATTTTTCAAGAATGATGACCTCATCTAGCAAGGGAAGGCTGGAAGAAACATCCAAAGGAGAGGGTAGACTATATGATGAAGTAATCCCTTCAGTCTCGACTTCCCATAGACTATTCAATAACTACAAAGAATGAACTCAGAGGAGTTTCTATAGGTGGACCAACAGAAGTTGGAGATCTGGAAAGGTTCACTACAACCAGCTGGAAATCATCAACAAGCAATGCAACAAGAGAAGAAGAGGCACAGTCCATGGATACATGCTGAGAGTCATCACCAGATAGGAGTTATAGAAGAGATCTTAGCATTCATCATGATGCTTAGTTACTTGGCAAGAGGTAGGGTCATAGAGATGATACCCCTAAAAAGTTTCATAGTAGCCAACTGAAGTCCTATGAGGAGTCTAACATACAAGAGATATATCATGTCTTTCATGATACAAGTGGGTCCATGCACTTGATTAAAAGAACCTAAAATGTGAGATAGAGGATGTCCAACCATGCAACCAATAAGTTTCTGACCTTGCATCAAGGAAGAATTTGGGCTGGTCATGGAGACAATGGTCTCTACAATAGATTTAGTGTTTGTAGATCATCACACCATTTTAATTAGCATGGGGAGAACAATGTTATTTCCGATTGTAGTGAGGTAAGAATTTACCAGTCAGAGATTTGATGTCTCAAATGATTATAGGAACTAGTGATTTTACTTTCTGGTATAATATGGCTGGTGGCAATCGATTTACTTTAATGAGATATTGAACTTAGGTGTTAAAGTTTAAGTGAATGCACAGTGCACACCCACTAGGATCCCATGAACAAAAGCACTAAAGTAACCTTAATAGGTTTCATTACCAACTTCAAAATGCACAGAGCTAAGAGCAACCATCACCAAAAGCATGCAATGCATAGAAATCACAAGATAGGTGTCCACAGTCCCACCAATATCATGGCTCCTAGGGGCAAGTAAACATCATCCATCCAAGCAACAAGTAGTATGATAAGTGAGTAGAAAATGTGCAC
The DNA here is from genome assembly GCA_000404065.3 of Pinus taeda. NCBI lineage: Eukaryota > Viridiplantae > Streptophyta > Pinopsida > Pinales > Pinaceae > Pinus > Pinus taeda. The sequence goes on from APFE030484773.1 coordinate 39,902, forward strand.
CAAATTTTACAATAGTGATGACCTCATCTAGCAAGGGAAGACTGGAGGAAACATCCAAAGGAGAGGATGGACTAGATGTTGAAGTAATCCCTTTCATCTCAATTCCCCATAGACTATTCAATAACTACAAAGAATGAACTCGGAAGAGTTTGTATAGGTGTACCAACACAAGATGGAGATGTGGAAAGGTTCACTACAACCAGCTGGGAGTCACCAACAAGCAACCCAACAAGAGAAGAAGAGGCATGTTACTTGGATACATGTTGAGAGTCATCACCAGAAAGGAGCTATAGAAGAGATCTGTCATCATGAAAAGGCTCATCAGAGATAGCACCATGATGCTTAGTCACATGGTGAGAGGTAGGGTCATAGAGATGATACCCCTAAAAAGTTTCATAGTAGCCAACCAAAGTCCTATGAGGAGTCTAATGGACAATAGATATTTCATGTCTTTCATGATACAAGTGGGTCCATGCACTTAATCCAAAGAACCTAAAATGTGAGATAGAAGACTTCCAGACATGCAATCAATAAGTTTCTAACCTTGCATCAATTTGGTTTCGTCATGGAGACAGTGGTATCTACAAAATATTTAATGTTTGTAGATCATCACAACATTTTAATTACCATGGGGAGAACAATATTATTTCTGATTATAGTGAGCTACGAATTTGCCAATTAGAGATTTGATGTCTCAAATGATTATAAGAACTAGTGATTTTACTTTTTGGTTTAATATGGCTATTGGTAATCCATTTACTTTAACGAGATATTGAACTTAGGTGTTAAAGTTCAAGTGAATGTACAGTGCACACCCACTACGATCCTGCGAACAAAAACACTGAAGTAACCTGAATGGACTCCATTACCAACTTCAAAATGCTGAGGGCTAAGTGTAACCATCACCAAAATCATGCAATGCATAGAAATCATGAGATAGGTATCCATAGTCTCACCAATATCATGGCTCCTAGGGGCAAGTAAATATCATCCATCCAAGCAACAAGTACTATCATGAGTGACTAGAAAATGTGCACCAAATTTTAAAACTGTGATTACCTCGTCTAGAAAGGGAAGGCTAGAAGAAACATCCAAAGGAGAGGATGGACTAGATGATGAAGTAATCCCTTTAGTCTTGACTCCCCATAGACTATTCAATAACTACAAAGAATGAACTCGGAGGAGTTTGTATAGGTGGACCAACATAAGATGGAGATATAGAAAGGTTCACTACAACCAGCTAGGAGTCATCAACAAGCAACCCAACAAGAGATGAAGAGGCATGTTCCATGGATAGATGCTGAGAGTCATTACCAGAAAGGAGCTATAAAAGAGATCTTAGAAGTCATCATGAAAGGGCTCATCATGATGCTTAGTCACTTGGTGGGAGGTAGGGTCATAGAGATGATACCCCTAAAAAATTTCATAGTAGCCAACCAAAGTCCTATGAGGAGTCCAATGGATAGGAGATATATCATGCCTTTCATGATACAAGTGGGTCCATGAATTTAATGCAAAGAACCTAAAATGTGAGATAGAAGACTTCCAACCATGCAACCAATAAGTTTCTGACCTTGCATCATGGAAGAATTTGGGCTAGTCATGGAGACAGTGGTATCTACAAAAGATTTAATGTTTGTAGATCATCACAGAATTTTAATTACCATGGGGAGAACAATGTTATTTCCAATTGTAGTGAGCCTTGAATGTAGTGAGCTAGGAATTTACCAGTTAGAGATTTGATATCTCACATGATTATAGGAACTAGTGATTTTACTTTTGGTTTAATATGGATGTTGATAATTCATTTACTTTAAAGAGATATTGAAATTAGGCGTTAAAGTTCAAGTGAATGCACAGTGCACACCCACTAGGATCCTGTGAACAAAAGCACTGAAGTAACTTGAATGGGCTCCATTACCAACTTCAAAATTCCGAGGGCTAAGTGTAACCATCACCAAAATCATGCAATGCTTAGAAATCACAAGATAGGTGTCCATAGTCCCACCAATATCATGGCTCATAGGGGTAAGTAACCATCATCCATCCAAGCAACAAGTATTATCATGAGTGAGTAGAAAATATGCACCAAATTTTACAACAATGATGACCTCATCTAGCATGGGAAGGCTAGAAGAATCATCCAAAGGAGAGGATGGACTAGATGATGAAGTAATCCCTTTAGTCTCAGCTCCCCATATAATATTCAATAACTACAAAGATTGAACTCAGAGGAGTTTGTATAAGTGGACCAACACAAGATGGATATGTGGAAAGGTTCACTACAACTAGTTGGGAGTCATCAACAAGCAACCCAACAAAAGAAGAAGATGCACGTTCCATGGATACATGCTGAGACTCATCACCAGAAAGGAGCTATAGAAGAGATCTTAGCAATCATCATGAAAAGGCTCATCATGATGCTTAGTCACTTGGTGAGAGGTAGGGTCATAAAGATGATACCTCTGAAAAGTTTCATAGTAGCCAACCAAAGTCCTATGAGGAGTCTAATGGACAGGAGATATATCATGTCTTTCATGATACAAGTGGGTCCATGCATTTGATCCAAAGAACCTAAAATGTGAGATAGAGGACTTCCATCCATGCAACCAATAAGTTTCTGACCTTGCATCAAGGAAGAATTTGGGCTGGTCATGGAGATAGTGGTATCTACAAAATATTTAATGTTTGTAATAGCTTAGTGGCCTTATCAACCTTCCTTGCTTTGCAATAGCATCTTATCATCATGTTATATGTAATATTATTAGGAGAAAGGCCTACTTATCTCATCTCTTCAAGATGGTCCTTCACTTCTCTAACGTTTCCTGCTCTTCTAAGACAATCAATACAAAGTTTGAAGGAAACAAAATCAGGAGCAATGCACTTCCACTTCATCTGCCAAAAGACTTGATATGCTTCATTGAATTTTCCCTCCTTAACAAAGTAATCCATGAAGAAATTATGGGTAAAAGAAGTGGGTTTTCATTCATTGGTATGCATTACTTGCAAAAGCTTCAGTGCTTCTTCTAATCTGTTAGTCTTGAGAAGCCCAATAATCAAAGAATTAGGAGAGTTTCCCTTCTTCACCATCTTATCCAATGCTCCAAAGGCCTCATCAACTTTTCTTGTTGTGCGAAGGGCATTCATAAGAGTAGTGAAGGTAATCACATCTGGTACAGACTCATTATCCTCCATCTCCTCCAAATCTCTTGGACAACACTGATGTCTCCAAAATCACCATACTTGTGGATTAGAGTATTGTATGTGACAGAATCAGGCCTGCATTTTCTTCTCCTCATTCACTTAGCAATTCCCTTGCCTCATTCGGTCTACCAGCATTGCAAAGAGCATCCATCAATGCAGTGAAGGCCATGATATCCAATTCATAACCCTCTTTCTTCATTTGTCTCAACATACCACATGCTTCATCCACTCTCCCAGCTCTCCCTAGAACTTTGATGTAGATTGTGAAGGTGTAAACATTGGGCTTCAAGCCCAGCCTTTGCATTTCTATAAAAAGTTTTGATACGTATCTTGTTTCTCCCTTTTTCCCCCAAGAACTCATAAGTGCAGAATAACATTTCATGTTGGGTACAAGTTTTCTGATATCATCTTCTTATATACATCCATGGCCTCTCTCTAAAATCCAGATTTTAACAGTAGAGTTATTAGACCATTATAAGACATGCTATTTAGCACAAACTCAGATCCTTTCATCTCTTTTAGGGATAGAGGAACTTTCTAGATAACTACTCTGAACCCAAAGACCCAAAAAAATTGTTATAAAAGTCAAGGAATTAGTCTTACAGTGTTTTTCCTCCATCAGATCCAAAATTTCTTTCATTGAATTGAACATGTGGGTTGAGCTCAGAATTTCTAGGATAGAATCATACGCCTTTGTGTGGTGTAGGAATTTTGGTTTATGAGCTACCCATGTCAAGAAAGTCAGTGCTTATTTTGGATTTGTATATGATGTCAGAACTTGTGCAACATAGTGTGGACTCAACTCTCCCCGTTGTATAAACATGTGGGAAACATCAGTGTTGGCTTAGTGGGGCCTAACCTAGGGTCAGAAGTGATTTTGTGCTAAATCCCAGCACTACTGGCCCTTTCAGGAACATTTTGCGGGGTGTGGACTAAGGTCTCAACTAAAGTACTATAGGAGGGTGCTAGAACCAAGTTTCCACACCCTGGGGATGTCTGATTTGATGGAATTGTTACACAGTTCACCCTTCACTCTTACTATGCTACGCACACCAGCGGGCACCCCACACCCTATGATACTCTCTTCGCATGGTCCTAGCCATAGTGCAACCCATGTTATTTACCCAAGTCTTTCTTAGTTATGCACTGTTAGTAGATTACTTAGATTGTTTTCATATATAAGCATTCATACAAGTATTTATCCAATTGCACGCAGTAAATAGACAAAGTAAAAGTAATGCATAACCACAAAATATTGATTCAAGAATAGATGCACATAGTAAAAATTCTCTTTATTAGCTTTCAATCCCAATTACAAACTCGATCTCACCTTGCGCACTCAGTTGCAGGGGTCTGCACACTCAGTTGTGGACTCTACTAGGCCTTTGCGCACTCAGATGTAGAGCCTCTTACTACTACTATGACCCACTACACTTCAGATCCAATTCTAAGCTCGAACCATGCCTTTGCTATTATTTTTATCATTCCTTATCTTTACACTTAGAGCCTCACTCTATTTATACAATCCTGTGGTCCGCGGGCCATGAGTAGGCTGGCACAACTTTACATTAACTTACAATATTTTAGGGTGAACAACCCTATGAATCATCCTAGACTTTGCACTCCACACCCGCAATTCACGGAGTCTTATAATATACTTGACCAAAACTTGGGATTTGAGACTCAAAAACATGATGCGAGGGATTCCATGCCCAACAGGCCCCCAACACAATCATCATGACTTGTCCGAGTCACTCGGCTAGGGCAGAAATCTTAGCATGGAGCCCCTCCAACTGTGCCTTTGTTGTGTGAAGGTCTGTAGTGCACTGTTCCGCAGTTTGCTGGATTTGCTCCACTCTTTCGGCTGAATGCTCACTGTCGGGGGAAAATCCCTATTGTAAGGCATGCATCACCTTTATTTGTGCGAGCTTTCCTTTGATGTCAGCAGTGATGAGGAAGGCCTCATCAATCCAAGGCTGGATGCATGCTTTAAGGACTGCTTCTTTCTGTTGCGCGACATCGACCTGTTCCTTCAATGCCTTCGCTTGTTGTGGCTTCGCTAGCCATTTGGTTAGGACAATTGTCTACGTTGTTCCACGCACACTGTCATACTGCACTTGAAGCTCCCACACCTATATTTCTAGGTGCTGTATGGTGGGGTCCTCCTGTAATGAAGTGAGGACCACAAAGGATTCTTCCAGCATAGTAGTGCAGTTTTGTACAGCCTGTTCAATATCCTCTAGCCCTTTTTGGATAGTGTCAACATTGTTCCCTAACTTGCGGGGGCATGGATGGCTGTGCCTTTAATCATTGTTCAACAATCTGAAGGTTGAGGTCCAGTTGTATCCTCGTTGCTACCTCCTTTGCCTCGTGGAATCCACTGGTCAATTTGTGAATTCATAGTCCCACTAGTAGGTCAGTCGCAATTTCTAGCTCTAGAATGTGGCGACATGCTTCCTCTACCATTTTCTCCAGCTATTGATTCTGTGCCAACACTTCATCGCGTTGTAGACTAAGCTTCTCGATGTTGATTCTCTTTTCATTGAGCATCTTTACTGTGCGTGCTTCTTTAGCTTAGAGTTCTGCTATCGCTCTATCCTGTAGCTAATATAATGTATCTCGCGGAAGGGCAGCCAAGTTTAGGCCAAGTCCCTTGATCCTGCCCACTGCAGCTCTATCCTTCGTGCTTTCCAATGTTAGTGCTCCTTCCAGCAGCACGATGGTGTTGGCCATTTTCGCATGCAACAACTGCTCTGCTACTGATTTACCTGCGGCATCATAGGAGGCTACCATTCCCTCCTATGGGGGCTGCACCTAATGTTCCTGTAGCTACACCGTGAGGGCCCCCAACACATTCTGCTACTCCGTCATCACTTCCTGGAGTGCTTCCTTGGTGACCTTGTGAACTATGTTGCTGATGTCATAGAGGTCACCCTCTATCAGTGTAATGGGTTCACTATCCAGATTGGAAGCTTTGGTCTTCTTCCATGGGCTTGCTCGTTCCGTACCGCACGGCCGTTTCAGTTGCGTAGATTTTGTGCTTGGGTCTGCATCTTCCACTGTGTCCTCTATTCCTTGTCCCTTGGTCAAGTCCATGCCTCCTTCCTCCCATGTCATGGTGGCCCCTGCTTCTTGTGCTACTGTTTCTTTTTCGGTAGCCTTGGTCTGCTTTGCGGCGGCCTTCGCTGCCTCGCGAGCAGCCCTTACCTCTGCGACCAACTGCTCGTTGCACTTCTGCTGAGCCAATAGCTTAGTGGCATCCTTCTGTTTTTGTACCACTGTCTTATCATTCTTCGCTAGATCCAGGGCACACCACTCAGGAGGCCATGAGTCGAGCACTGAGGAAATGGCATCATCAATCGCGATGAAAGGAAGTTTGGTCCAATTTTGTGCTGGATCCTTACGTGGTTTAATATACACATTATGCATATCCGCCTTGAATTTTGCAAAGCTCCACAGACTGTTATACACTGTGGGGGATAGGCACAGCCTTTTGTTAATCCACATATGGATACTCACCTCCATGAGCACCTAGAATATCTTAGTCTCACGGATCTACGTGGCATCCTTCATAGCCCAGAGTGATGCATATTTGGCAGTCTCCGACAAATCCTGTTCAATATGAGGAAAATGACTATCCTTAGGCAGTTCTCCCATCACCAGTAAGATGTACAAGAGAAACTGCATATAGTGGAAGGTCTTGCCCTGCTCTTGATCTTCCTTGCAATTGGTCAAAAACTCCTCCCAAAGGAACTCAACCCAGTTGAATTGGACCCCCTATGTGCATTGTTTGGCTAACATAACCATAGGCGCTAGTACCTCGTCACCACGACATTTTTTCATCACCATTCCATCCAGTAGTTGGGTGGCTATGTGCACCCCTTTGTGTTTAATGCTACTGATGACATAACCTCTCTTCTTCTTTTCCAATTTGTACTTCTTTTTCATGGCCTCTGCGAGCGCCAAACTCCGCTTTTGCCAGCTATCTCCACGGGGTCCTTTCCCTTATAGGGAAGCCGAGAAATCTTGTGGATAAGCTCCGCCATCATGGGAATGGGCTCCTCCAGCCACAAGTACCCATCATGTACCAGAAAAAGAAGCTACCTAATGACAAAGATTGTAATCGGTGCATGGTGAAAATGCAAAATCCATAGTAGGTGGAGTAGCCGGCCTTCTCCACACCGTGTAGCCATTTCTGTAGTTCTAGCATTGTAACAGACCCCTCCTTTCTTTGTTTCGTGAGGGTCTCAGTCTATAAATGTGGGAACTTTTCACTTTCCAAGAGGTCCAAGTCTTCAAATTTCATTGTGGGAACTTGGCCCAAGGCTAAGCCTTCGAACAGAATTCCATCTGAGAGGAGCGAGGTTTGGAGTGTGCTCTTAGTGGCATCCAAATCCTTGGGTACCTTAAATTTTCCTTTTTGTGAAGGAATGTACTCAGGAAGTTGTGCTGCAACACGTACTGGCTAGATGTCTTCCATCATCTCTTCATCCACCTCTATCTCATCTACGAAAGCCTGTAGTCCTCCTCCTCATCGTCTGTCTCAAGGTTGACAACCTTGCCCTTTTCTTCCATGGAAAGTTTACCAAACTGCGAATTTCGTGGGGACATGCAGACTGGTGCCACTGTATGCTTGTCCTTCTTGGGTCTCAGTGTCTGAGGTGATTTCAGAATTTCCAGCGCATCCCCCATAGGCGCCATAGGGCTATGCGTGGCTTTCTTGGTGGTACTTTCTACAAAACCCACACCTCTCGTGGTAGTTGCCATATTGGTTGAACTGTCTGTAGTTGTTCGCGACTTTGGGGGCTCAAACATTGCTTGGCACTCAATACTCTGTGCTCTTTGTAACAGCTCAAATCTCAAATGAACGAGTGTTGTCTCATGGCCAGCCTTGGTAGTTTTATAGCATCTCTCGAATTTGAATTTTATTGCTTCCCCCACTTCTGAGTCATTAATGCATTCTTGGCGGCAAATCATCCAAATCTAGATTTTAGTTCTTGTCTTAATTGTCGCCGCCTGCTCCTATTTGTCTTAAATTGGACATCTTGTCATGAACAATGACATCAATGGTCACTTCCCATCCTACCCACGTAGCAGCACAGACTCCTATGCGTGGGCGCGACCCCTGTGACATGTTGATCCTGCACGCAACATTCTTATCGTGCAGCTCCCACACAGACTCTTTTATAGTCGTGTGCTCTCTTTCAACTGGTTGGAGTGTTGAGACTGTGCTCCTTACAGTTAGTCAAGTGGTCGCACCACCTGTGCAAGACTTCAATGCACCTTCCAGCCTACTCCGTGGGAACTACTCAATTACCCTTGCGACAATTAGCGCCGCATGTTCTTCCTTATGCGGTGTGCTCCCTTGGTTACCTTGCTTGGTAAGGTGCGGTCATAGTCATGGTAGCAGATTCATAAATTCTTGGCGACAATCTTCTAATGCAGTTGTATGGTTGTCCGTATCTTGTCTTGTCATTCTTAGTTTATCGACGAGACATGCTTGCGCGATTTCATTCTCTAGTTTTTTTATCTCGTCGCCCATTAACATTCTTCTCTTCCTTAATCGTACTCGATCTTCCCTGAGTTCGCGAAGTCTAAGGTTCCCTCACCGAAAGGCTTCCTGAATCTGCATATGTTCACCCCCGCATAGCTGCATAATTCCTTCATCTTGGTCTTCGCGTACTGTCCCAACTATGAGAGCTATTACATGAGGATTCCTTTCTTCCAAAATTATGGTCTTGACTCTGCTGTGCAACTTTGGAATCATCTCCACGCTCAAGTTTCTACACATAGTTCTATAGGCCCATGGGACTGCTAGCACGCGCAGGTCCCAATCAGTTCATCTCGCCTAGTGAACCCTGTTCAGGACTCCACACACCTTATTGAATACTGCCACATGGAATGTTTGTCGTGCACGTTGCATTTCCTGCTCCTACGTCCTACTTCGATTTTCGATTCTGAGTTTGGGGTGTGCTTGTGCGGGCTGTACAACACATGTCTGTACCCATCGAGAAAGGTGGGTGTGCAAGTTGTCTAACCCTTGTTGACCTACTTTCATTTGACGTTAGGGGCTTCTGAACCATAGGCGCATCATCCTTTTGCATCCATGCTAGTCCTCAAAATTTCCTTGATGCGTACCCCACCATCGTGCGGGTGTTGTGCGCAGTGCCCACTTCAACGCATCGAACCGCTGATACTCTGGCACTGCGTTTTCAAATTTTCTCAGGAATTCATCCACTGCTAACAATCCATCATATGTCGATAGCTCCCTTGCCTCTATTTTCATGCAACGCACTGATATAGTCATCATGTTGCAATTAAGCATTGTTATTTCATGCAACCAATTCTTCCATCGCTCTATTTCCTCGTCCGAATCCAAAGTGCAGGAGCTTTTGCGCTCCCACAAGATTCTCCCATCTACAGTCGGATTCACCCCATCCTAGTCTCACGTAGTTATCTTGTAAATACAATCAATATCATCATCACTATCGTCGTCGCGCACTAGTTCAGTGTAGCGTGCTCCTTCGCTGGGTCTAGTGGGGCTACTACGCGTAGTGACTTTTTCTCGAAGAACATTTTGTGCTTCTTCAGGTTGATGACTCCATTCATATCGGTGGCCCAGTATATTCCTAGTAGTGTGGGATAGGGATTGTTGTCATCGACAATCTATATCACTTCAAAATCCACCTGTGTGCTCGCGCCTTCAATATCAACTATCACCACTTGCAATCTCCCCATGGGAAAATTCTTCTATTGGTTCACCATTCATAACTGAATAGGGGACCATTGTAATGTGGGTTTGCTCATGCGTTCCCATGTTTTCTTATGTAATAAATTCCCATCCGAACCCAGATTTAGGATTACCTGATCCATTTCATACTCATCAATCTGCACAGTCAACCTCATTTCGCTTCTAGTGCGCAATGCATGCTTCCCCATTTTCTGGATTATGCGTGGTTCTCTTGACCCCGTGCACTTGGTGATCAACTCCTGTAGTCCCTTAACTACCTTGTTGTCACGCAACAGTTTCATGCATGTCTCTAGAAAGGTAGTGAGCATTGAAGGATCCATTCCTTCCTCTGGTTGATCATTACCACCTGAAGTGGAGGCCTCTGTGAAGAATGTTAATGGGTTCTAAGTCAAACTTGGGTTCCTTTGTAGGAGCCTTGCAAACCCACATGCCTTCCTCTGGCTGCTTCCCCTTATCCTCTCCCATGGTTGTACCACTTCTGAGCATCATGTTTACATTCGAGTCTTCTTCGCGCGGCTCAGACCTCATCATTTGTATATTCTGAGTCGGAGGAGGATAGAATACCCCTTTTTTGCGCATCCTTATGATCAACGTAGGACAGTCTATTGTTTCATGATCAAACTGAGCACAATATGAACAAGATATCCTCATCAAGTTGGTACAATCGTAGGCATAGTGCCCTGGCCCTCCGCAATTGTAACAAATTAATTGTTTGTGGCCCCTTCCTGGTCCCATCCCACCTCGTCCTTGACCACGCCCCTGAAATCTAGCGCGTGCCATCCCCACATCTCGGTCGAGGGCTCGTATTTCAGTCTGCATCCTATAGGCAAGGGTTCGATTCATAATTAACTCGTAACTGTGGCAAGTGTGCTCATCGTGGCCTACTGACCTACAAAAATTACAAAACAATTGTCTGGGTGTCTGTGTATACTTCTACAACAAATGACAATTATCCGCCGTGTGTTTCCCTCCAATCTGACAGATTGCGCACCCTAAAGCAGGTGCGTGCCCGACCTCGCCTATGCCTCCGGTCTCAATGGTATTGGCCCTCCTCCTACCAAGTAGTTTGGAAACACTAGACAGTGATCTTTATCGTGGCCTTGGCCTTTTCATTTTATTTAACCATACTTCCTCGTGCACCTCTAGCCGCGATGCCCTATCCTGCTTCAAACTTTGTGTTTCTAAACATAGATTCTATAGTTGCATGTGGATTTGTTGCACTCCCAACCCAGGGTCTTGTATCGGGGTCTCATGTAATATTATTTCCATTTCCAACTCTTCAGCCTAGGTGGAAGTTTCTGTTGTGACAACGTCATCCTCAAGTGCGATGTTAGAGATGCTACAAACTATGCATGATGTTGTCCATCCATCAACGTCATACTGGCTTCGCAGATTGTTCTCTTCAGCTGCTGATCCAAATCCCAGGGAGTCTCCCCTACAAGCATCGTGATCTCTTTAAACCTGATGATAGATTGTGTTTTTGAATTTGGCCTGCTAAATTCCTTATTCAGCGTGGCATGGATCTCGGCTATCCCTGCGTTCGGGTGGTTTTTAGAGTGCTTGATATACCATGTTAATGCGTGATCCTGCAGCACACTCACCAATGTAGACTTCTTAATATTGTCGTCCATGACCCCTTGTGCTTCCCATACTTCTCTTACCATGAACCATAATTGGTCTGGATCTTTATTTCCTAATCCTATGAATACTGGTAATTTGATCACGATCGCCATACTGAACTATGGGGGCGGTGGAGGTGGAGTGGGTGGAGATGGAGGTGAGGGGGTTGAAACGTGTGGCGGTGTGGGTGGAGGTGGAAAAAGTGTAATTTGTTGTTTTATCAAACTGACTACGCTTCTTGAAGAAACCTTCACGAGCTCGTCCTCACTTTCCCGCGAGGGTGAAATTAAAGGATTGTTTTCCAATTATTCACTACTTTTTTAGATCTTTCCACTCCGCGCAGTCCCAAACATTAATTTATTCGGATAACCCTTTTTTCAAAAAGTAGCATTTTAATCCAAGTATTCAAAGATTTAATGTACTTACCTCGTGATTCTTTGAGAAAACATCGTTCTGCCTCACTATAGCTTACGTTTGTGTCTACCGCAAACTCAGTGATGAATCCTCCTATTATCTAGTCGAGCCAATGGTCCATAGCTCACACGATCTTATCTTCTAATGCTTCCAGTGTGCACATTAATTCCAGAGTCCACACTATTGGTTTTTTGAGCCTACACCTTCCCTGGTTGTCGACTAACTTTGAGATCCACTTATACAACTCAGAAGGAAAGGATGCAAAGAAAATTTCATGGATTTATGTATAAATGTAGCACTCCAACCATTGTTCCTTAGATACTCGTAGAGTTTTGTTTTCCTATGTTGCGAACTCGTGAATCTTCTTGTCAAACCACTCTTCATGTTCCTTCTTTATTGGGTTCCAGTGGCATGACATCAAACATCCCTTATGTAGATCCTGGTCCCAGCAACAGAACCACTTGTTGGCTTAGTGGGGCCTGACCCAGGTTCAGAAGTGATTTAGCCAAGAAAATCCTAGTATTATTGGCCCTTTCGGCAATAGTGCGCAGAGCGCAGACTGAAGTCTCATCCAAAGTAGTATGGGAGGGTGCTAGAACTAGGTTTCCACACCCTGGGGATGTATGATTTGATGGAATTGGTACACAGTTCACCCTTCGCTCTTATTGTGCTATGCTCACCAGCGGGCACCCCATGCCCTGTGATACTGTCTTCGCACATTCCTAGCCGCAATGCGACCCGTGTTATTTACCCAAGTCTTTCTTAATTATGCATTGTTAGCAGATTACTTAGATTGTTTTCATATATAAGTATTCATACAAGTATTTATCCAATTGTGCACAGTAAATAGACAGAGTAAAAGTAATGCATAACCACAAAATATTGATTCAAGAATAGATGCACAGAGTAAAACTTCTCTTTCTTAGCTTTCAATCCCAATTACATACTCGATCCCACCCTGTGCACTTAGCTGCAAGGGTCCACGCACTCAGCCATGGAATCTACTAGGCCTTTATGCACTCAACTGTAGAGCCTCGTACTACTACAACAACCTAGTACAGTTTAGATCCAATTCTAAGCTCGAACCATGCCTTCACTATTCTTTTTATCATTCCCTATCTTTACACTTAGAGCCTCACTCTATTTATACCATCCCAAGGTCCGCGGGCCATGGGTAGGCCGACACAAATTTACATTAACTTACAGTATTTTAGGGCGGACAACCCTAAGACTCATCCTAGACTTCACGCTCAGTGCCCACAATTCATGGAGTCTTACAATATACTTGACCAAAAATTGGGCTTTGAGCCCCAAAAACATGTAGCGGGATCCCATGCCCAACAATCAAGACTTTTAGAAGTCAACCAAAATCTTGAATTTGTTTGAGTGGTCCTTTGTTTGTTTGAGCACCAATTGCACACAACATTCTGGCAAGAACAGACCATTAAAGTAGATACTTTGAAAGGTGAAAACCCTTTTCCTCTTCTGCCTTCCCCAGTAAAAGTAAAGTTCACCTCTACATATCTTATATCTCTTGCTCCAAGTGCATAGAGCTCCATTGTTTCAGCCTTCTATTCCCCGACTCCAACCATATAGTCAATGAAACTTGATCTCTGCTCTCTTATCATCCTAATGTAAGGGGAAACTGTTACTACCAAGTGACCAACTAATCAATATCGGCCCAAGCAAGAGAAGAAGGCAATCACCAAGAAACTTGTTGACAAGTCTCCATTCAAGGCTTCATCTCTTCAAAAATCATAAGCATTCCCAAGACCAAGCTCCTTAAGACATTAAATCAAATATTGGGCATGAAATCCAAAATCCTAATCAAGGAGTTAGTAACAACAGGAATGATTCTTCTGGCCGAGTTTAACACTTTGTACTTGACCAAATCATAGTTTGTAGAGATAGTTTATAAAGGGAGTTATCTTCAAGATATGAAATTTGAGTCTTAATAGTGAAAAAGAAGTGAAGATCATCTTCAATCTCTGTGTATTTTGTGAACCCGCAAAGAGTCTTCTTGAAGATTGAAGAACGGACCTAGAAGGCATTATCTTTGTGGTCTAAATTTACAAGGTTCTAGGTATATATAAATCAAATATTTGAGTCCTGACAAGTATCCTAGAAGCCAACTTTGAAAGATAAAAGGATCTCTGTGCATAGAGGGACAATTTGAAATTTCTACTTCACTGATTAAAGAAGCTCTAATCAAGGGAGCATACTTAGGACTATATATTTAATATTTATGTATATATATAATTTATATATATTAGATATATATACTATTATCTTTGAGAAGGCCTATAGAAACCTCTCTGTCTTAAGTTATGAGTCATGACACCCTAAAGGAAAAACTAGTCCTCATATATTGAAGAAGAATTAGATCTACTTGAGAAACATTTCTTGTGCTTGTTGAAAGTTTGTGGGCCCAGTTTTCATAGAGAAAAATCTACATATGTATTAGCAGCATAAGGAGAATACTAAGTGGCATGCATTGCAATCAAAGTAAAAGAGTGCCATCCTAAAGGAATTCAAGTTCTTGACTCTTGGACAAGTCCTAAACCTCCTTTGAAAATTCTCTCATATGAAAGTTGAAGTCTCAAAAGGAAAATTAGACCACCGTAAGTAATATACTGTGAAAATAGGAACCCCTAGCCAGAGGATTTGATACCTATATTAGCTCTTATGCAAAATTGAGATGGCATCATATTTGCAAGCATATCAATATTGTCATATATTCATAGATACAGTCAGCATTAGGAGAAGTATTGAAATGGAACCCATATCTTTCTTCAAGGCACCTAAAACATCTTATCAAAGATAGTTGTTTAGACAGAATAAGTGATTCAAGCATGCATGGGTGACCAATCTTCATTAGATAATGGACTACAACTCACATCTGTCTATGGCTCGTTTACCTTAGAAGGAGCCCTACACCCTCTATAGGTTTGAGTTTTGCACTATAGAGATCTCTGTGAAAATTTTGATTCTTTTTGCACAACTACAGGCCATCAATATTATATGCCAAAACTATATGATTCATGTTATGTATGGCATCAATATCCACATGTTACCGCCTTATTACAAGAGAAAAGAATTACGATGATAGCTCATAGTTAGTCCTAGCACCGTAATCTCGAATGATCTATATGCTCAACACATTTGACATTAGGTATCAATTTTGGTACAACATAATTTGCCAATTATTTGACATGATCTCATAAATTGGATCAAAAGAATTATTGCAATATGTGCCTTTAATTTCTAAGACATATATAGAAACAAAGTGGTCAAACTTTGTCCTAGACCCCGAGTTTTGTTGCAGTTCTATTAAGCTCTTAAGGGAGGAACCAAATAAATTGGGAAAGTTATGCCATGGAGCCGATTCTCTCTATGATCCTAAGACTATCCTTATGTCTGAATTAGCCACTTTAAGAATTCATATGGTTGAGAGCCAAGAAGATATAATATGGACTCGTTCGTATATATATTCAGTCCCTATCTTCTAAGGAATCTGACTTGAGAAGGATTGTTGAATGGACTGATATTCTTGTTGTTCTCTGAAGAAAAAGTTCTAGATGTGCTGATAAGGCCAAGAGCCTAAGTTGAAAGATCCTTAGTTTTAGAGGATTCCTCCCTATATCATACAATGAGAGCAACCCCTCTGTGAAGTCTTTTGCACGAACTACATCAGGCCGAGATCCTCTTATGCAGTGAAAAGGAAGCAGAGCCTTGCCCCAGTGATGGAGGAAAGTCAAATTGATGTTGAGAATAGTGCTGAGGTTTTCAAGGAGAAACCCTCTTGTGAACAAGGAGTTGTGATTCAAAGGAATCTGAGAAAGTAAGGAAGAGGAAAAGAAATTGCATAGCGAAGAAGAAGAACAGGGTCCTCCTTTCTTTGGTGTTGGGAATTGATGTCGTCATTCAGAAGACTATGGAAATGACCCAAAAATCCCATTGTGGGGTGAGTAAGGGGCTGAAAATTCAGGTCCTCAACCCTAAAATCATGAAAAAACAACGAAATCTAGCCAATTATCAAATGTCCTCTAGAGGTGTCTCTATTAGCCCAAGGTTGGATTCATTTGTGCTTACAAGACATGGCCCTTGTTTGTTGATTGTTGAAGTCTCCAACTCTGTTGAAGATTCCAACCTTGTTTGTTGATCGTTGAAGTCTTTGTATGGTTTGAAGTAGGCCCCCAGGGACTAGTATGCAAAGATTAACCATTTTTTTTTCAATCTTGGATTCAAACATTGTGAATCTGATCTCTAGGTATTACATGATGGTGGTGATATTTTGACTATTCTTGTGTATATTGATGATTTAGTTATAACCAACAATAATATTGATTTAATTCTTAGATTGAAGAAATTATTTACTATCACTTTTGAAATAACAGGAGTTAGGATGAATCTAATTGCTACCTTTGATGTGTTCATGCTTGACCCTTGGTTTAATCTGTCATGAAAGAAAAAGCAATCGATTGAATGCACGGAGCTTGGGGTCTACCACATCTTCATATATTAATGCTTCTTATTGTGATATACAATAGCCATTTATATGTCAGGTGTAAGACTCCTACAGAGATTTCTATCGAACAATAACGTCTATCATGTCCATTCCCAAAGCATTTGTAACAAGCTTATCTCTACACAATTTTTCACAATTTTGCGAAGGAAAAGGACCCAAGCAGTTTCGACTTAGGGACTTAGGAGAAAATACAACCATATTAGTTTGCTAGTGGAAGGTGGGGGCCACCCACGTGGGAATGTGTATTGGGTAATTTGAATTGCTTGGAGGGAAGTTTTATAACTGTAGGAGGGATCCACATGAGGAAAAGGAAGGCCCACGAAGTCATCAGGAGGAGGAGCCTCTCACTTGCTCATTCATCCATCTTGCATATCGAATTTTACTTGATTGTTTACTCAAGCTACTTAACCGAGTCAACCAGTTGTTCAACCACAAATCTCTCAAGTGGGAGATTCAACCTTACCTTCAAGGGACTTCGACTTCGAATTCCACCCTAGGAAGGCAGTTCCATAGCATCTAGAGGAGTTCTAGGAAGCATCTATGACACTTCCATTTAGCAATCACCGAGAAGTGTGTATTTCTGGGCCAGCAATAGGGAATACCTAGTTGAGGAAAGAGCTACATTGGGCTAGCCATTAGCCGGAGAAACCAAAGAATTTGAAGGTCACCCTTGGGTCAGCATTTAGGAGGAATTATGGA
Organism: Pinus taeda; assembly: GCA_000404065.3. Lineage (NCBI taxonomy): Eukaryota > Viridiplantae > Streptophyta > Pinopsida > Pinales > Pinaceae > Pinus > Pinus taeda. The sequence goes on from APFE030484773.1 coordinate 57,118, forward strand.
GCAGGAGAAGATAGCAAATAGGTGGTTTGAATTCTAGGCTTGGGGGACAATGTAGAGAGCTAGTCTAGGCAATACGTTGGCCTTGACGGGAAGAGCTACAGGCCAGATTCACAGCTGTGAAGGGAGGAGATTCATAGGAGGGATCATCTTAGTGATTTGGGGCAATTTCAAGGAGGTTACACAGCTTCATTCCAGCAAGCCAAGTTTTATAGTTGCAACTGAGGGTGGGCTCCTTAGGGGTCGAATTTCAAAAGTCTGAACCACACCAAACCCTTCCTGGGTTTTGGTGGGTTTTGGCCAAGGAGCAAGGAGTTGAAATCTTATAATTTTTTGAGCATAGGAAGGAGTGATTCCAGCCCTTCAATTCCATAGAAAAGTGTAGTTTCTGTGTAGTGCAGATCAATTTTGGTGTAGCAGTTGAGAAACCTTCATATCAGCATTTGCTCACCTAGGTTTTGTCATGCTTGTCGTCAGAGACAAGCCCAGGTGCACCATTCTATTTTATCATTGTATTTTCCCTTGAAGAATTAATAAAATGACTCAGTAGTTCTTTATTTCCATCGTTTTCATGGATGCTTGATGTGAAATTCGCTTTTCTGATTGTTGGGTTGTTTGCTTTCTTTGTTTAACACTTAATTTCCTGTTTAGGAACATTACAGCGGTATCAGAGCCTAGATCTTGGCTCAGCTGTGGGGATTTTATCCTATGAGAGAAGGGGACCAACAGAAGAATACATACAGGAGGCAAAGGTACCGAGGTAAAGAAAGAGAGCTAGAAATCACTCTAGACACAAAGGACAAGGGGAAAGCAGTGGTACCAGAGGAAGATATGGTAGAGCCCAAGAGCAAGGAGGAGATGGCTTTTGACAGCCTCTTGAAGACTTTAAATGATTTAGCAAAGGACCAGAAAGAGATGCTAGAGGAGATAAAAATGAAGAACTAGGAGAGAACCACCTCTAGGGGATTCTTATTTGGTGAAACTTCTGGAGAATCTCAGCACTTCAATCACCCTTCACTAGCAGAACAAACCCTATTAGCGAGTGGGCCAACTCAAGCCACACTGCCCTCTTTTGTGCCTGTGGCACAGATCGAACTAGAAGGGGTTGAAGACCCCTCACAAATGGGAGAACACTTTCGAGAGTGGAAATATCTGGATGTAGACTTCAGGGAAGCAGTCTCTTTCAGAGAATTCTGCAAGCTCAAATAGAATGAGAAGAGCAAGGGCTATGGAGGATAGGGCACACAGAGATATGAGTTGAAAAGGACCATAGGGAGGATGTACTTCCCTACATTCGATGGCACTGCCAAGTGCACTGCTCGGGCCTGGGTTGAGAAGATGGATACTTATTTCTAGCTCAACCCGATGACAAAGCTGGAAGCCATTAAGATGGCCATGCTGCACATGGAGGGGGCAGCCCACGACTGGCGGTTTCATGGTTTGGCCACCCTAGGGCATGCCAATGTGGCTTTATATGAGGATTTCACCAAGAGGGTGGTGCAATGCTTTAACCTGAGGGATCTGGAGGCCCATTTCAAGGAGCTAACCAAACTTCGCCAGACAAGCAACCTAGAGCAGTACATTTCAGAGTTTCTACGAGTTTGATTAATGGTCCCGAACCTACCAGATGCTCGGAGGGTATATACCTTCATAGAGGGCTCATTCGAGCCCTTGCGTGGACTAGTGAAGTCATGCAGACCCTCCACGTTGTAGGAAGCAGTTATGTGCACGAGAGATTTGCAGGGGTCCATCCCCAAGACCAAAGCACCTTTTCCTGCATGGACCCCTTTTCCCCAGAAGGGGCATGACACTAGACCCCCACCTCAGATAACCACCCAGGGATGGGGGCAGCTAGATGATGAGACATGGAAGGACCTCAGGAGGAGGAACTTATGCTTCACTTGTCGGGAGCCCTAGGCACCAGGCCATCAGTGCATGACTGGAAAAACACATTATATTGAAGTCTTTTCAGACAGTGACCAGGAGGATGAGATGGAGCAAGAGTGTGGTATGGGAGACGGTGAGAGTCTGGCAGATAGGGGAACACCACCACCACCTCCACAAGGAGGGGCATCCTTTGCCCCATCTGAGGGATTCCTTGCTTCTTTATGCGAGGTCCCCAAGTTCTTGAGATTTAGGATCAGAGGCACTATACAGGGACAGCGGGTGTTGGTCTTAGTTGACAGTGCGGCTACCTGCAACTTCATAGATGCCCAGTTGGTTCAGAGGATGGGCCTCACCACAACTGAGTTTGATGTCTTTTCAGTCCTAGGCAATGTCACATAGTTTGGGTTCGAGTTTGGGTTCGATAATGATTGGGTTTAGTTTGAGTTCGAATTTTTTTATGAGTTTCTCTATTAGGTTCCTCCATATATATAAACATATATTAATTTAAAATGAATTATATGATAAAATAGTACCAAATCAACATCAATAAACATAAAATATGCTATCACAAACTTGGAAACTGCAAGGATAAAGTACAATCTTGATTTGTGACATGAAGTTATGAGTTTTGATCTATGGAATTGGTCATTGTCTATGAGGTTCGATGAGGTTCGTCAAACCTCAAAACATTTTTGAGGTTCAAAAAAAATCAAACCTCAAGGTTAAAATTCGACGAACCTTCTGACATAGGTCCTGGTACCAGGTGATCGTACCATGCAATGCACTCGGTATGTACCTGCTTTGACAATAGTTATGGGGAACTACTCTATGACGAACCATTTATTTATGGTCAATGTGCCAGATAGCAATGTGGTGATGGGTGTCCAGTGATTGTACTCCCTTGGGCGAGTCACTACTGATTGGAAGAAACTGGAGATGGAGTTCACTGGGTGGGATGGAAAATTTGTGGTCCTTAGAGGCATGCATTCATATCCACCCCAGACAATCTCAGCACATATGATGGAGGCAAATCTGTGACATGGGGACATAGCATGGGCAATGGAGCTGAGGGTTTCAGAGGTTGGAGGAAGGTCCAGCCACTACCTCCAGACATACAAGCCTTGTTGGATAGGTATGCAGTGGTGTTTAGGGATATTCCACTACCACCAGACAGGGGACTCGAGCACACCATTGAACTGGAGCTGAGTGTGCAGGCGGTGATCACTAGCAATTATAGGCATCCTAAGGCCTATAAGGATGAGATTGGGAGGGCCATCAAAGAGTTGTTGGCATTGGGCCATATCAGGCCAAGTTCCAGCCCTTTTTCTTCTTTAGTAGTGTTGGTAAAGAAGAAGGATGGAACTTTGTGCATGTGCATTTACTACTAGACCCTCAACAGGAAGACATTGAAGAACCAGTACCCCATCCCCTGCATGAATGAGTTGATGGATGAGCTTAAAGGAGCCAAGTACTTCTCTAAGATAGATCTACGTTCGGGGTACTACTAGATTAGGGTGAGGGATTAGGACATCCCCAAGACAACTTTTCGGTGCAATTATGGGCACTTTGAGTTCCTAGTCATGCCATTTGGGTTGACCACTGCCCCGGCTACTTTTCATTCATGTATGAACCATGTGTTCTGGAGGGAATTAAGGAGATTTATGTTGGTTTTCTTCGACGATATATTGATTTACAGCAAGACTTGGGAGGAGCATCTCGAACACTTGGAGGAGGTGTTGCATATTTTGGAGGAGCAACATTTTTATGCCAAACTATCAAAGTGTGAGTTTGGCCTTGTTAGGGCCTAAATCTACCTCAGGCTGTGAAAGACAGGATCTAGGGTAACATCAAACCATGCTTAACCTGGTAGCTCGCCCTACCAGGTCGGGAGAGGGATCTCTCCTTGTCAATCTCAGGAAAATATGATCACTAAAGCTTGAGATGACTAATGTAAAGACATATTTTAGGCCAGGTATATGCTCAGAAAAGTTTGATTGAATTTAATGTTGGTTTGTTGGCTCAAATGTGAAAGGCAGATTTGGGTCCGGGGAATGGACACAGTCTTGCAGAGATCTCTATGGGGAAAGGTAGGCAAATGATTTGGTACTTCAAATTGAGTGAGATGGAGAGATTTTAGACTGGTGAGGAGTTGAAGAGGTCATGAAAGTCCCAGGGATCCTCTTCAAACAACTGAAAACATAAATAACTAAACAAACCCTAGGTAGAGCACTGCAAATCAATGAATTCTACCTTTATCCTTGTTTGATTTAGTTAAGATGAAGCAAAGCGAGATTATGGCATACATAAAACACATGTAAACTTACAATTACAGAAGGAAACATAATACTAAATCAAGATGCCACAAGAATCCCATAAAGTGCTGCAAACCCTGGTCTATTCCTTAGCCAAATTGTTGAAATGAATATACAATGAAGCTCCAAGCTTTTCCAAAAGTCCAACCATGCTAATGACTGAAAAATTACAAGATATAGGAAACCAACAACTAATCCTAGCCTCTAGGGGTCTAGCTCATAAGTTTAGGAGCCATCCCAACAAAGTCTAAACTGAGAGCTAAAAAGTAGGTAGTGGAATAGCTTGCCTCTAAAATCTAGGGAACTGATTCATTCAGTTGCAAACTACCTTTTCATGGATGAATCTACCTATATGAGTGAAAATTTAGCATAATTACATCAAAATCCATCAAGTCACATTAAATTACATCATGATTTTTACAATTAGAAGAAGAAAAGTCAAACTGTGAAGAAACTAGGCGAAAAACAGAGTTTTTTTGCCAAAATGAGCAAAATTCCTCCTATGTGCCGCGCTGATTTCCCTATGCGTAGCACCTTTTTGCAGCTGATTTTGGAGGCCTTCCCGGTGTTCAAATTTTCTCCAACTGAGCTTGTTAGAAAGGTCTACCTATCAAATTTCCATAACAAATGGAATTTCTGAATTTGGTCTCCATTTGCCCCTCCCAACTGAGTTCTCCCAACACTACTTCCTATGTGTCCAAAAAGGGGCAGAAATGTCATTTTTGAGGTGTTTTTGACCTTTTTGGAAGCTCAAAACCTGTCAAAATTTCTTGGCCATTAGTGGAAATTCATATTTTTCCATGAGAAATCCAAAAATTCAAGCCACTTTTAAAAATTATTAGCCAACTCAAAGCGTAGCGCCGGTGGCGCGACGCATCAGATGAAAATTCCTGTGTTGCAAAATTTGATGTGTAGCGCCACTAATTTGATGTGTAGCACCCTTTTGCAGGCCAATTTTGGAGGCCTTCCGAGTGTCCACACTGCGTGCAGGATATCGCGTTGGAAAGCCCATTGATTCTACTTTCCAACACAACTTGAATTTTTCAATTTGGAGTTCATTTGCCCTGTCCAAAGTCAAATCGCCCAAGATTGCTCAAAATGTGCAAAATGAGGCTGCCTAAAGGCAGAGTGTTGTTTCAGTCAATTTTTGAAGGTCTTCCTCAACTCCAAATTGAGCTCATGAAGGCTCATTTGAAAGATATTTGTGTCTAGTTATCATTTCACTCATCAAGCAAGTCATTTGGCTGACCAATCTAGGATAAATCTTGATTTTCCCAAGGTCACTCCAGAGGTGCAGCAATTCTCCTGAGGCAACTATATTTTTGACATTTCTCTAAAACCATGACACCTAAGTGAAGGAATTTTTTCTTCATTGGCCTATTATGGACAAAAAACTCTCTAAGTTGTCCCAAATTCATCTTTTCTTGATCAGAAACAGCATTGGAGTAAAACCTATCCCGATGTGTGGAATAGGGGATTTGTCGAAATGAAGTGAAATGAAGGGGATAAAGGGCTTCTAAATTCTTTAGAAAATTTTTGGAAGTAGGTAGGGATGTTAGGAAGTATGGGAAAGTGGAATTTCATATATTGAGTGAGGGGAAGAGGTCCAAAAGGGCAAAGCACAGGCCTAGCCTAGAAAATTGTCAGATTGTAGCAAGAAACTAGGGTTTGTGCGAAAATGAGGAATTCGAGGGATATCAGTGATGGGAAGTGTTTAATAAGGTACATTAAGGATAGGGGAAGGTGTATGAACATCAGGATACAAGTTTTGTTGATTATCTAACCATCCAATAGAAATTACCTTCAAAACCCTGGGAGAGGGAAATCAACCTTACCTAGGCGCAACTGAAGCATGAACAAGGTGTGAAATGACCCATTGGAACCTGACATGATGATGACAACCCTCTGAATGATGGTACACTAAGCTGAATGGTGACATGGACCGACATTTGGACAACTTTGAAAGGAGTAAAAGCAAACCCTAGACCTAATACATAGTGACCAAATTTTACTTGAAGACTCATAGAAATGACAAAATTTGACCTTGACACCTTAAAATCACTTTGTAAGAGCATGTTTGATCACTGGAGGAAGGCTGCAAATATTGACACTAACATTGGCTCCAATGGGGATGGTAGCTCCTTGGAGGTGCCAAGAACCACAGATCTTTGGGAGAGCAGACGAGTGCCTTCTCCATTGGGAAATGGAGTAAAAAACTCAAACTAAAATGCATGACTGAAAAACTGATGACTTGACAACACAAACTGACTCTCACTCAACTAAAAACTGACTCGATACTTAAAAAAAAATGACAAATTGGAAATGATGCTCAAAATAGAGCTTATTCATCAAAACCTACTCCAACAGTTCCATTCATCACTTGATCAAGTGAAATGAAACAACCAATGCAACTAAGTAAGAATTCCGACTGTTGTTTGAATTCTCTGCAAGTGCTTGCTTATGAACAACAAGAGAGAACTACTGAAAGAAAACTCCCATGAAAACTTGTGAACAGATCTTTTGAATGATATGAATTCTCTATCTGCCTCCAAAAAAAATGCATAAGGATCTTGAATTTCATGCACATTGGGACTTAGCTCATCCAATGGATTACTTCTCTTCTCCTCATACCATGAATGCAATCTTTCATCTAACATTTGTGACGAGACTCCTGCTCAAAATGACAAAGAAACCAGCTATCAGATCAAGTTTATATCAATACTTTTTTCAAGCTCACAGGTAGCTAATGGAGAAGGACTTTGACTGTAGACATCATCTAACACATCAACTACTGGATCATGAAAAACTTGAAAAGACTGCTGCAACCCATTTTCTATTGGCTCTGATGAGATTACATGATTTCCTACAAGCTGCTTATTTGAAGATATACTATGCATTTTTGCTTTCAAAAACTGAAATGATTAAAAAAAAAAATGGTACAGAATCATCTTGCATCGTTTGATCATATGGTCCAGCTTCCAAGTCTTCATTTGCAACTTGACAATCAATGGCATTCAGAGACTGCAACTCTACATATGCAATGTCTTGAACAAGGTTTTCATTGTCCTCAAGATAGTCCAGATCAAGACTTGTCGATAGTTGATTTCTGATTGCATGAATGTTGTCTCTGATGAACTGAAACGAATCAAAACAAAAAGGAAAATATCCTTCACTTACTTCAAATTTTGCTTCACTTTCCTCCTCCCTTCCATGGCTGATATGTAACGGCTGATCACTGTATTTGAGCTGCTGAAAATGAACTTCCTCCTCCCACAAACTAGCTGCTGATTTTTCTACAAGATTAGCTTCTGTTTGGAGAACATAATCATCATCATCATACTGATCAAACTTAGGAAAATCATAAGTATAAAACACATCATCAAGCATACATGTCATATGAACAAATCTCTCTTCTCCAAGATGATCTACAAAACAATCATTATCAGATATATGACAACTAGGATAAGAAAGAAGATGTTTTGGATCAGCAACTTGTTACTCTTCAATCAGCATATGATGGGATTGAACACCATACTCATTCCTTGTGGTGATTATTTGCATCATCTCTTCCAGTGCACTTGCCAAAATGTCAAGCTTTACCTCTAGAGATGCCGATTCCTCCAAATCTATGTTTTTCATCTCTTCTTCCTTCAACTTTGCCCTTTCGATCGAAAAATGAGCTTCTACATCTACTACACTATTCTACATCTCTTCAAGTGTTGCAAGGTTCCTTTCCCTCAGCTGAAACTCCATTTCCAGATCAAAGGAACCTAGGTAGTGCAAGAGAGCAGATCCAAGATATGGTCTTATATTAACAGGAATCGAATAATAAACTTGGTTAAATCTGGCAGAAAACTATTGTACTATCTCCCTTGGCAATCTTTTCAGATGGTTATACTCTTCTATATTCAAGAAAGGGTTTTTTCTTACCACCCGCCTGTTGAGGAAAACTTTGATGAACTACTGGAAATCTGAGATGCTCACATAAGGCAAGGTTTTGAACCAACTCTTGACTTTGCCTTGCAAAGAAAGAGCAAAAAGCCTAATACTGACATCCTCTTCATCAACTTCAAAAAGGTTGAGAAACGACTCAAAATTCAATACATGTCTCTCAGTAGTGATGTTGTCGTGTTCACCATCAAATCTTGGTAGATATAGGTCATGACTTTTAGGGAAAGCATGGAATATAGGAGGTAAAATCAGAGGCTTGTAGCGATCTAGAATTTTACAAGGTGTAGGAGTATATACAGAAGGTGTAGAATCAATCTTGGTCTCTTGAGGTTCATCAATTTGAAGATGGTCATCACAAGATTCGGGAAAAAGGTCTTGATCAAGCTCAAAGGCATGCAAATCTTTGATATTCACAACCTTCAAAGGGAAGGAATCAAATGCAGGCAGAGGATATTTTCTCAAATACAATATACTTTGCAAAGCCTTCTTGACATTCTCGGGAAAAGAGAAGAAATAATTTACAACAAAGAAAAAAATGTCTTGGATGAAATTCCAACTTGAATACCTGATCTGTGCGTATTATCCTTTCATTTTTTTGTTGGTCAGGATCATCCTCCAGTGGATTCCTTGGATCTGATCTCGAAACTGATTTGGAATAACCAGGTAAATGATTTCAGCCTTGCTGTGTCTGATAGTTGTTCACCATCAACAATCAGATCTAAACTTGATACATGTTACTGGGGCAATTTGCAAGTTAGATGTTCAGCTTATAAGACTAGACCGGAGATTGACTAGAGTTACTTTTATCTACTTATGTACTTGCAAAGCAATGTGCAGTTTGAAGGCTTCCTGGCTAACTTCAGGCTTCGTCTGTAGTTTATAAAGCAAAGAACATTAACAAGAAAACAAAATTTTCATCCCCAGTATGGTCGCCACTATGTTAGGGCCTAAATATACCTTAGGGCGTAAAAGGCAGGATCTAGGGTAACATCAAACCACGCTTAACCTGGTAGCTAGCTCTACCAGGTCGGGAGAGGGCTCTCTCCTTGTCAATCTCAAGAAAATATGATCACTAAAGCTTGATATGACTGATTTAAAGACCAATTTTAGGCTAGGAATATGCCCAGAAAAGTTTGATTGAATTTAATGTTGGTTTGTTGGCTCAAATGTGAAAGGCATATTTGGGTCCGGGGAATGGACACAGTATTGTAGAGATCTCTATGGGGAGAGGTAGGCAAATGATTTGGTACTTCAAATTGAGTGATATGGAGAGATTTTAGACTTGTGAGGAGTTGAAGAGGGCATGAAAGTCCCAGGGATCCTCTTCAAACAGCTGAAAACATAAATAACTAAACAAACCCTAGGTAGAGCACTGCAAATCAATGAATTCTACCTTTATCCTTGTTTGATTTAGTTAAGATGAAGCTAAGAGAGATGATGGAGTACACAAAACACATGTAAAATTACAATTACATAAGGAAATGCAATACCAAATCAAGATGCCACAAGAATCCCATAAAGTGTTGCAAACCCTGGTCTATTCCTTAGCCAAACTGCTGAAATGAATATACAATGAAGCTCCAAGCTTTCCCAAAAGTCAAACTATGCTAATGATTGAAAAAATACAATATATAGGCAACCAAAAACTAATCCTAGCCTCTAGGGGTTGAGCTCATAAGTTTAGGATCCATTCCAACAAAGTCTAAACTGAGAACTAAAAAGTAGGTAGTGGAATAGCTTTCCTCTAAAAACTAGGGCACTGATTCATTCAATTGCAAATTACCTTTTCATGGATGAATCTACCTCTATGAGTGAAAATTAGCATAATTACATCAAAATCCATCAAGTCACATTAAATTACATCATGATTTTGACAATTAGAAGGAGAAAAGTCAAACTGTGAAGAAACTACGTGAAAAAACAGAGTTTTTTGGCCAAAATGAGCAAAATTCCTCCTATGCGTCGCACTGATTTCGCTGTGCGTAGCGCCTTTTTGCAGCTGATTTTGGAGGCCTTCCCAGTGTCCAAATTCTCTCCAATTATTCTTGCTGGAAATTTCTACCTGTCTAATTTCCAGAACACGTGGAATATCTTAATTTGGCCTCCATTTTCCCCTCCAAAACTAATTTCTCCCAACACTGTTTCCTTTGTGTCCAAAAAGGGGCAAAAAGGCCATTTTTGAGGTGTTTTTGACCATTTTGGAAGCTCAAACCCTATCAAAATTTCTTGGCCATTGGTGGAAATTCATATTTTTCCATGAGAAATCCAAAAATGCAAGCCATTTTGCAAAATTCTTAGCCAACTCAACGCGTAACGCTGGTGGCGCGGCACATCAGATGAAAATTCTTGTGTTGCAAAATTTGATTCATAGTTCCATTTTGCAGGAAAATTTTGGAGGCCTTCCCAGTGTCCAAATTGGGTTTAGGATAGCTCATTGGATATAATATTGAGTCTAATTTCCAACACAACTTGAATTTTTCAATTTTGGGTTCATTTGCCTTGTCAAAAGTCAAATCTCCCAAGACTAGTCAAAATGTGCAAAATGAGGCTGCCTAAAGGCAGAGTACTATTGCAGTCAACTTATGAAGGTCTTCCTCAACTCCAAATTGAGCTCATGATGGCTCATTGGAAATCGCTTTGTGTCTAGTTATCATTTCACGCATCAAGAAAGTCATTTGGCCAACCAAGCTAGGAGAAATCGTGATTTTCGCAAGGTCACTCCAGAGGTGTAGTAATTCTCCTGAGGCACCTATATGTTTGACATTTCTCTAAAACCATGACACCTGTGTAAAGATTGAAGGATTTTTTTTTTCCTTGGCCTATTATGGACAAAAACCTCTTTCATTTTTCCCAAATTCATCTTTTCTGGCTCAGAAACTTCATTGGAGTAAAACCTATCCCGATGTGTGGAACAAGGGATTTGTCGAAATGAAGTGAAATGAAGGGGATAAAGGGCTTCTAAATTCTTGAGAAAATTTTGGGAAGTAGGGAGGGATGTTAGGAAGTATGGGAAAGAGGAATTTCAAAGATTGAGTGAGGGGAAGGGGTCCAAAAAGGAAAAACATAGGCCTAGCCTAGAAAATTGTCAGATTGTAGCAAGAAACTAGGGTTTGTGCGAAAATGAGGAATTTGAGGGATATCAATGATGGGAAGTGTTTAATAAGGTACATTAAGGATAGGGGAAGGTGTATGAACATCATAATGCAAGCTTTTTTGATGATTTGACCATCCCAGAGAAATTACCTTCAAAACCCTAGGAGAGGGAAATGAACCTTACCTAGGCACAACTGAAGCATGAACAAGGTGTAAAATGACCCATTGGAACCTGACATGATCATGACAACCCTCTAAATGATGGCACACTTAGCTGAATGGTGACATGGACTGACATTTGGACAAATTTGAAAGGAGTAAAATCAAACCCTAGACCTAATACCTAGTGACCAAATTTTACTTGAAGACTCACTGAAATGACAAAATTTGACCTTGACACCTTAAAATCACTTTGTAACAGCATGTTTGATCACTAGAGGAAGGCTGCAAAGACTGACACTAACAGTCTTGACAGAGATACTCCACTTAGGGCATATCATTAGTGCATATGGGGTGAAGGTCCATGAGGAGAAGATACGAGCTATATCTATGATTGGCCAGTACCCAGATATGTGACAACATTGAGGGGCTTCTTAGGAATCTACACTTATTACTTAAAGTTTCGTCAAGGGGTTTTCACAGTTGGAAGCTCCCCTGACAAATTTTACCAATTGAAGGGCTTTTGCATGGACAGATGGGGCACAGGCAGCTTTTGATCGCCTCAACGAGGTGATGAGAATTTGTCCAGTTTTAGCACTCTAGGACTTCTCCCAGCCCTTCACCATGGAGTGTGATGCATCCGAAGAGGGAGTTGGAGCAGTACTATCTCAATATGGGCACCCCATTGCTTCCGAGGGTTGGAAGCTCTTACCCCATGAACAGTCATATTCTATATACGACAAAGAAATGTTGGCCATCATGCATGCATTGGCCAAGTTCTAGCAGTACACGGTGGGTAACAGGTTTCAAATGAAGACTAATCACAACAGTCTTTGTCCTTTCCATGCCTTGTATGGTTATGATGCATTATCTTTTGCTGATGTTATTTTGGAGACAGTCAGGCCCCAAAGGCCAAATATTGGATCTAAGAGAGCCAAGACATCCTCAAGGCTCTCAAGGATAACTTAGTGACAGTGCAGAACCAACAAAATGTGTAAGCAGATTGGCACAGGTCTGAGAGACATTTTGAGGAGGGGGATTTGGTGTACCTTTGTTTATAGCCGTACAAGCAGTCCACGTTGAAGGAAAGGGTGGCCGAGAAGCTAAAACCCCATTTTTATGGGCCATACAGGGTAGTCAGGTGAGTTGGGGAGGTGGCCTACGAGATGGAGCTACCTCCAGGGAGCAAGATTCACAATATATTCCATTTCTCATGCCTTAAATAGGTGTTGGGGAAATAGGTGACAGCAGCGGTAGAGTTACCCCCATTGGATGATGAGGGCCACTTGGTTTTGGAGCCTAAGTCCATTTTGGAGAGGAGAGAGAGGATGTTAAGGGACCATCAAGGAGTTTTTGGTACACTGGAAGAACTTGCCAGATGAGGATGCCACCTGGGAGTCTGAGCACATTTTGGAGCACCCATCTTTGAAGTTGCTTGAGGGCAAGAAACATTTGGGAGGGGATGACTATCATGTCCCTTCCCAAAAGCATTTGTAATAGGTTTATCTCTACACAATTTTCCACAATTTTGCCAAGGAAAAGGACCCAAGTAGTTTCGACTTAGGGACTTAGGAGAAAATATAGCTAGATTAGTCTGCTAGTAGAAGGTGGGTTCCACCCATGTGGGAATGCATACTAGGAAATTTAAATTGCTTGGAGGGAATTCATATAGTTGTTGGAGGGTCCCACATGAGGCAAAGAAAGGCCCATGAAGTAATAAGGAGGAGGAGCCTCTCACTTGCTCATTCATTCATCTTGCATATCAAATTTTACTTGATTGTTTGCCTGAGTTGCTTAGCCGAGTCAATTAGCTATTTAGCCATGAATCTCTCAAGCGGGAGATTCAACCTTACTTTCGGGGGACTTTGAGTGCCACCCTAGGAAGATAGTTCCATAACATTTGGAGGAGTTCCGAGAAGCATCTACAACACATCCATTCAACCATCACCACGAAGTGCATATTTCTGCGTCAGCAGTAGAGAATACGTAGTTGAGGAAAGAGCTAAAATGAGCTAGCCATTAGCTAGAGAAACCAGGGAATTCAAAGGTCACCCTTGGGTCAGCATTCAGGAGGACTTCTAGAGTAGGAGAGGATAGCAAACAGGTGGTTTGAATTATAGGCTTAGAGGACAACATAGAGAGTCAGGCCAAGTAATAAGTGGGTCTTGAGGAGAAGATCTACAGACTGGATTCAAAGTTGGGAAGGGAGGAGATTCATATCTTGGTGATTTGGGGCAGTTTCCAGGAGGTTACATAGCTTCATTCTAGCAGGCCTAGTTTTGTAGTTGCAGCTGAGGTTGGTCTCCTTGGGGGTCGAATTTCAGAAGTCTGATTCCAGGAAAATCCTTCCTGGGTATTGGTGGGTTTTTGGCCAAGGATGGGAAATAAACTATATCAATTTGAATTTTGACTTCAAATTTTATGAGGAAGGGTTTGGGGTGAGAGTCACTGTGGGAAATAAACTATAGCAATGAGAATTTTGACTTGACTTAAACTTTCACAATTTTACCTGATGAACATTATTCCATCCGAACCTCGACTCTACCTGGATGGTAAAAAAACCAATCATTTTGAAAAAAAAATCATGAAAATGAATAAAACTGAACAATGGTCTTCAGCAAATGCAGATTGGTAGATAAGAGGGCATATGAACTAGCCTTGTCAATGGGAGGATACTCAAATATACAACCATGCCCATTGTGACCCTTATGGATCTTGCTTTTTGTTTTCTACATGTAGTTGTTGGTGTATGTGTATATAATCAACACTCTAATGGAGGATTTTGAATTGTATTGAGTAAACATTTTAAGATGCACTTATTTTAAGACCCGACAGATGATGGAGAGTTTTGAACTTGATATGGTCATCATTAGGCCCTCTATACATGTTATCCTCTGTGACAACCTTTTCAAACAATTGAAACAAGGAAAAATAAAATGCAAGCTAGAAGCATCTTTAATCATTTCTTGTAGTCTGAAATACATTGTAGAATGTGTTCCCCTTTATCATTCAGTTATCTCAACCTTTAAATTACACAGCATGATTTATCAAATTCAAAAATTATTCTGAACAATGCAAGCGGTAAAATTCATCCCATTCATATGTAGTACATAACAAAATCTCCTCTGGAGGTAAGATAATTACAACCACTGATGCCATATCCTATTCTTCAAGACCTATTTTTTGCGTACGGGAAGTGGATTATTAATCCAGATAATTAAACCCTACCTGAGGCACTTTACTAAACGATATCATATTTATAGTGGCCACACTTCGTCAGCTTCCAACTTCTGACTATGGGACAACTTATTGTATCACATTGAAACATTACTTCTTTGTCCAAATTACAATAATATATACCCATGATCTGTATCTCTATACTGTAGAATCGAGATAGACGTGTCGATCAAGATATATCATGGTGACTGGAGCTCTATGAGACTCTAGAACACTTTGGGCCTTGCTCTGTTTTGGTTGTTATCTCAGAAGTCTTGTTTCTGACATATCGACAAATAGAAATCCGACAGAAGATGATAGCAAGCATTGAGGACCAGAGCATGCTCTTCATTTGAATGTATGGATAACTAGTACCTATATTCTTGCAGATGTTACCTTAGATAAGTTTTTAGCCGGTTTCCCTCCTTTGCATCCTAGCGAGTTACTTGTGATTTAACTGCTGTAGTGTCTAGTGAAGGCTGCCTAATTAACCAAAGGTAAGACCAATATCAGAATCATCCATATGAGAAGCAAATTTTAGGAAACAAAAAGGAACTTCAGTAATCATTGAAGGACTACAAAATCTCTACCATCAATAAAAGACAGGCCAATTTTTTGCAATTTAACGAAATGACCAAATCCCCACAAATATGTCAGTTTCAGGACCGTTATTCTCAAATGGAAGTTCCATTTGGGACCATGTAAAGAGAAGCCTAAGTAACAGTTTACGGGAAAGCTATATGAGTACCTTTCATCTCCCTTGATGATAAAGAACGGGAGTTGT
>APFE030484773.1:78962-93753 GCA_000404065.3 Pinus taeda
GGGACCAGTGAGAGTCGTACATACTATGATGCTGACTTCGGGTCGGTTGAGACTGGTCTGGGACCAGTAGTACACTCTCTGAGCCTGCGGTACTGGTCTGGGACCAGTGAGAGTCATACATACTATGACTTCGGGTTGGTTGAGACTAGTCTGGGACTAGTGGTACGCACTCTGAAACTGACTTTGGGTCAGTGGGGAATGGTATGAGACATTCTCGATCAATTCTTCTTCTTCATAGTTCAGCAGAGCTAAGTTGAGCAGAGCAGAGCTAGCAGAGCTAGCAGAGCCAGCATAGCTGAGCAGAGCTAGTGGAGCCAGCAGCGCTGAGCAGAGCTGAGCTGAGTAAAGCAGAGCTAGCAGAGCTGAGCAGAGTTGGGCAGAGCAGTGCAGGGCACTGATGGCAGAGATAGTACAGTCGGACTTATGGATCACCGGATGGAGTTCTCCCTAGTTGAGAGGGAGTGTTTTTAATTGGAACTAGGGCAAACTCCTTGTGGGTCGGCTTATTTATGGCAGCTGAATTTTTATTGGATCCCTCTCGTCGAAGTGTAGGATTGCTTCCAAAATCATCGATTCCGATAAGTATTTATGGAGATATGAATTTATTTTGTTTATGTAATTATTATCAAGCCGACCAGCACTTGAGTAGGCCCAATAGACGTGTCTATTCATCATCCAACTTTTAGTATAAATTGGTGAGGACTTGAAGTCGTTTTTCACACATTCTTGAGGTGATCTCCTCCTCTCCACGTCTTGGGTTTTTCGAGCAGGAGAGAGACACCATGAGAATGTACGCTGGCCTATGATGCCCTAATTCTAACTCACATCTATACACAGCATGGAAGAAAAGCCTATACGCAGCAAGAAATGAAACTGTTATACGCAGTCACTACGAGGCATAGCTGCAGTTAGTAGAAGCCCTAACACATGTCCTTATACGCGGCAAAGAAGATCTTCATACAACCCTAAGACACGCTGTTTATGAAGAGATATATACGTTCAACATGTAATCTGGTGAAGCCGCAGTGATAAAGGACCTTACCATGCAATGTAATGGATAACGCAGTCATGGTAGCACGTTCTAATGACTTATATACGCAGAATATATGCTGGGCATAAATACGTTCATGAAGAAATGTAATACGTTGTTCTTGATGCAATATATATATTGAAACGCTGTCATGTAATATGTCATGCAATCATAATGCAAGATATATCTTGGAACACTGTCATACCACGCAGTCATTATATCTTGGAACGCTGTCACATAATATACCACGCAGTGATTGTATCTTGGAATGCAGTCATATAATATATCACGCAGAATCAGCGGCAGTAAAGGAAAGAAAACATTGTGGATGTATATACGCTGGTATACCTTACCACGCAGCCCTAATTTGCTTCAGTCATAATTGCAGTCCAGCATTGGTTATAAAGAACGCTGATACGCAGGTTATGAAGAACGCTGGACAGTGATGCGCTGGTTAATAAGACACTATAAACGCTGGTCATATAGACAGTGATACGCTGGTTAAAAGGACACTATATACATTGGTCATATCCATACATAGTCATGGGCTACACAGTCAAAAGGATCATACGCTGTTCAAACCTAATACGCAGTCATGATCACACAGCAAACCCTATATGGAAAACAATGGGACTGTGTGGAGGATTTTGGAACTATAGCTTAGCTGCTTCGCTAGACTGCAAGCCATAGCAAGAAGCTAAGGTTGATGCGCATATGGCTGTATGATGAAGCATCTAGAAGTTATAACAACAGCATGATGGGTAGCATAGGTGCATGATGACATGGAGCATGGACAACAGCATGATGGTGCTACACAGTAAGGTGCAGCAAATGGATGAGATGCAGCACGATGATAGGTGAAGGAGTCACCTTGAGAATCAGTTGAAGCAGAATGTCTTCAACTGATCTCATCATGATACGAAATGATCTATGCTAGATCTAGATAAAGTCAAAGTGTTGACTTCTGATTGTAAATGTACTCTCTCTCTCTCTTTCTCTGCTGAACTTTGAAGATAAAAGAAGATTTGATCAAAGGGTTTCCCCACACTTTGTGGGGTTTGTCCCTTGGCTTCGCGCCATATCTTGTGTCCTCTTGTCTTGGCTTGTCTTCTGCGTTTTGTATTTATGTTCTATCTGCAGTTTATCGTAATGCTGATGTGATTGCTAACTGTGAAAATTTAAATAAATTGCTCTAGCATAGAACATACCTAAATTTAACAAAAACCAGCACAGAGGTTGGGGAGGCAGACGCAGAGCCTCTCGGGCAGACTGTGCAGTCACTAGAGGGCATGTTTGGGTGACGCAGAGAGGCCCAGTGCTGACGCAGAGACGCAAGGGCTAATGCAGACTGTTTGGGAGCTACGCAGAGGTCAGTTAGGCTGATGCTGAGACTGGGAGAAGTGCTGGAGAATTTTTCTCTCTGTTGGGTAAGTCAATTTGGCACCTTGTTGTACCGAAGAATTTCTGAATAATAAAATCCTCCCTTGCTACATCAGTTTTCCGACACTGGGTTTTTCCGGGGACTGTTCTCCAAAATATCTGTGTTGATTCGTTGATTCTTGTGCATGTGTCTATTTCTGTATTATGGTGTGATATCTGCAGCAGAATTTATTTTAATGTTTATTGAAGGAATTCCATAAATAACTTATTGGAAAATAAGTAGGTAAAGTAAATCAGTTGTTGCAGTGATAGAATTTTCATAGTTAGAACATGGAATTTCATCCAAAAAATAACAAGGATCCCATGCAGATACTTGTTATATATCTTCCATACATGGATCCATGGAGAATCCAAGACATATCTGAGACAAATTTGGTTATAATATGCGTCTAGGCATATCTAGGAATGAGTGGCTAAGGATCATAGCATAGAAACATTTTACTAAGATGATATCCCAATAGCTACCAATTCTCCAGCATTGTAATTTGATGAAAAATCTAAAGCACATTCCATACTGACATCCAGCATGCAAGAAGCTCTGCATTTTCATTAAAAACAGAACAAGAATCCAGCAACAAAATATACAAACAAACCTGCATGTGAAAATATGGCTATAAGGGCATTCGTAGGACATAAGGGATTTTAAGTAACTGCATCTCTTCTAGTTTACAAAATGATCACAGACAGGGCTCAAACCTTTGTTGAGGTTTCTGATACACTTCGGTCCGTAAGTCGTTCAAAAAGTTTCTCATTTTCCTCATGCAAGCGCTGCATCAATGAAAGTGAAATATTATCACCATATGTAAAAACAGGTATATGAAAAACAACATCTAGATATGGCAAATTATTGATAAACCAATACATAATCTGTCAGAGAAACTAACACAATCCAAGAAGTAATAAAATAAGCACTCTATATGACAAACTTGCATAAGATGTCAGTTTTTACGTTTACTTTCAACTTTGTCCAACGAACTTTGAATCAACCAACTTCTTTTGGTACTTGTTCATTTCACAGATATACATTAAAGTTCATGTCAGAATAAAACTAGGTCAAAACAATGAAAAGTAAATTCATTGAAGCATAAATCTTAGTGGTAGCTGCACCATACTCCTTCCCCATTTCTTAGATAATATCATGCATTACATAGCACATTGTTGGAGGAGATTGCAATAGAGCCAATGCTAATGGATCTGTTTATTACAGCAAAGTGTGACTTAGTCAATATTAAATTCAAACCTTTCAAGAGTACATTTTTTTTCTATATTCCACCAAGTTGCCAGCGCCAGAGAGATGCACAAGGGATATGCGTGGGAGGGAGAACCCCCAAATTTTAGGGAAATTCAGGGGGGATTTTGGGGTCCTTAGATAGGGATCCCCCTTTCTAAAATTATAAGAATATAAGTATTAATGATAAAATCCCAAAAATAACAATATATCCCATGCAAATTCATAATTATGCAATCAAGTGGAAATGCTATAATCCTGCCAATCCTAAAAACTATTAAGTCAGGTTAATTCTGAATGGGATATCAAATTCTACTTTCTCCATATGAAGTCCGATCAGGTTGAAACCACTCTCAACCATCCTGTAACAATGTAATGTTAGAAATTCAAGATAAAGGAGAGTCACTTTTACTTTGAGAATTTAATATTACCATTAATTAGCGAGGTCATAGACTCTTCAAAGCTCTATCACCTATCATTGTTCTATCTTCATGGGTTGTAGGAGTCGGGACATAATTCTGGGCAGGGCGTGCACCCAGACATCCCACTTTTGGAAAAATGTGTCCCCATATTAGGGAAATGCTTCCCCATGTGTTCCCCAAAGTTTCCCCAAAAGGGGGATGTGACAAAACATTTCCCCAAACACACCCCCTTGCCTCATCCCCAGAGCGTGGAAAACATGGGGGTTGTTTCCCCTCATCCCTGGAGCATGATAAATGTGGGTCATCCCCCACCCTACGGGATGTATCCCCATGGAACACTGAATATTTGTGCAACATCATGATAATAATTCTATACATGTGGTGTTACTAATCACCCATCTGTTGCAAAACCTATTTTCACCAGGTCATTTCCAACTAACAATATGAGTCATTCTCCTATATCGTGACAAAATAGTCATTTTCTATATTTATAGCTCAACATAAACTGAAGTGAAATGCTGTGCTGGCAAGAGGCATTCACTGGATGACAAACTTTTGGACAGTTACAAGGATAAAAGATAAAATTGCAACTGAATGTTTGATTCACCCTAACACATTTGGACATTAAAATGTTAACCAATAAAAATTTGCTACAATTCTCTCTTATGGAAAAGTTGAATTATTTCTGGAACAATTACGAACTCTTGTCTTTTAACAATTCCTTTTTTATAATATTTGTTTCTGACATCATTGCTTTGGTGAATCACCATTTCCAAGCATTCAGTCATTCCAGACATGGCATGCATAGTTTTGCGAATATGTTCTAGTGCACAACCGACTAATTTGAACTCAGAAACTCAAGTTCAAACCTTTTGGTTCCACCAATATAATATTTTTCATCTCCAGTGACTCATGTTACTTTGTCATCATGGCCGCATACATTTCTCTTCATTGCCAATGTTCTTGTCTTTGCATATTCAAAATTTAGAATGCTTGTGAGAATGCAAAAAGGAATCTGTATGCACGGCTAAGTTCTCAAAAGAAATCTTAAAAGCAATCTCCTTTATCACCTATATAGAGAATCTGCATTTGCAGACACTGCAACCATATGCAGAGGATGATATTGTTATAAATGAATAATAATTAGTCAAAATTGAAAAGTCATAACTTTGGGTCATGACTGTTCAGGAAAAGGTGCCCTAGACCATATTTAAATTCTAAGCCGAGCAAAGGCATTGTAAATCATCAATTAACTATTTTATATATATATATATATATAGACACAGTGTATTTAGTTTTTACATATCATTTGGTATCAGAGCTTGGTTCTCTGATCCCATCCTCTGCCACTAGACTTTTAGTCAAAATCTGTTTCCCTTAGCAACAAACCATTGGCCCTTTGCCACGCTCTTATCAGAGCCATTTGAACCTGGCCTTTGAAGTTTGGCCAGTCTCTCTTTGTCAGAGTTCTTTGGTTTTCTGCTCATTGACCATAATCAGGCCCTTAGCCAAGTTATGTTCTAGAAAAGGAAGAAATAAGTCAACTGCAGGGTCAAAGAAATTTTGTCGAAGGATTCAAATGAATTTGTTTCCAGATCCATCACATGAGTTTTTAGATTATCGATGTTTCGAACTCCATTATGAGGTTTATCATCATGATAAGAATGTTGAAAAAAAAAGGATCATGCCAACTAGTAATATATAGGAAAAGAGGGGCAGGTAGAAATAAGCTGACGCATAAAGAACCCTAAAATATGGAAGAATTCTTAATATTTAATAATAACAGTAATAAGGGGTGGCAGGAGCAAGGGGTAAAAATAATATGCCCCAACAAACAAACCAAGATAAAATATGCATGGGGATTAGGAGTGGCACCGATAAGAAGGCAGAGTTGTTTGCTTTGTGGAAAGGATTGGATCTTGCTCTAACTCTAGGAATGAAGAAAATAAATGTTGTAGGGGTTCCCTAATGATAATTAGAATGTTCAAATCCCCAAATCATCAATATGATGATAACAAGTCCCTTCTTATTAAAAAGATAAAGTATATTTTGCGAAAATTCGAAGAGCATTCGCTTTTTGATCTTCTTCGCCACCCCAACAAGGGTATCAATGAGCTGCAAAACCGTGGAGCGCTTCTGGGTGCAAATAAATACGAGGTTGATGGAACAGATCGGGGCCATCTTCCCATACCTTAACAAAATGTTGGACGGGGTAGTATTCAAGACCATCATTGATGGTGCTGACAGAAGGATGAGGCATGGAGGTATAATAGGCAAGTGGGACAAGTGGGGGAAGGTCATAGCACATTTAGCGCTGGCGTCTTCTCAGATTCCCAGGGCAACAACTTGCAAGACATGAGGAGGGTATTGACTCAGCTCAAGGTTGCCATAGAGAAGTCGTTGTTTCAACGATTTGGGAGGGCTGCAGATCACACTGGAGAATTAATGGCGAGGGGATGTGATAAGGATCTGTCTCGTATCTCAGCAAACTGGCTGCAGGGATGGTTTGGCAGATCCCTCGAACAGGATGCCTATCTAATGGGTATGAAGATCGAAGAACTGCATGCGATAATGGCACGATTTAATGGTAATTGCATGGAGAAGGACAGCCATCTATTTAAGGATTCACATTGTGTTTCTGAGTTATCCACTATTTCAAGTTTGGAGCACAGGTTTGATAATTGTGCAGTTTGGAGAGATTCTGGGTATGGCTACACGTGAAGGCCAAGAAAGGCAATCCTCTAAGGATGATTTGGCTCGCTGGAAAAAAGCTGCCAAATTCTTGTTTAAATTACTAATGGGAAGGCTAGACCTTATAACTCGTCGAGTAGAGATGTTAGAGAAAGATAGTGCCTCCAACGTTGAGCGAATTAATGCTAAGTTTGAGAGTATTGAGGTGTCCCTGGAATAGACGATAGTTAAGATGGAAAGTGACCTGCTCACTTCCAAATCGGATTTGATCAGTGACAGTATATTTGCAAAGGTGAAGGAGATCATAGCGAGGTTACCTGAGATGATCTTTGCCCAATTGCAAAATGATGGAGGAGAAGGCGCTTCAAGAGCTAGTCCAAGCGGCCGAGGAAAAGAAGTTATCAAGGATGCGGGGAAGTCGAATCCTGGTTAATGTTTTTTCATGCATTGTCGCCATATTTTGATTTTGGGTTTGTTCTTTCGGGTATATGGTAGATATCAGTGCTTTGTTATAATTTATAGGGCTCGTATGGGGAAGAAAATAGATTTATGGTTGTACAGGGATATGGAAGCAGTTGCACAGACTGAAGCGAGTTTTGATATGGTGATGTAAAAACCAAAGTTACAAGGATTCAGATCCAGATATGGGTACGGATTCGGATTCGGACTCGCTTGTTTTTTGAAAATCCAAGATCAAGAGACAGCAAGTATAAACCATATAAAATATTTTATAATTTTTAGAAATTAAATTTCTATGGAAAAAACATATTTTATGTTTTAAATATATAGATTTTATATATAATAATTATATAAATATTTGTTAGATGAAAATATCAGAATTACTAAATTATTGATAATATTATTAAATTTTATAAAATAATAATTTATATTTAAAATTTTACATATAAACTTCTATATATACTTAAAATATTTTTATTTAATAATATCAAAATATGTATCATAATATTCCACAGTAATACTATTATTATTATTATATTTTAATTAAATGACCATTAAAGTTACTTTATGAAACTCACTTTTTTACGCTTTAAATAAAAATAAAACTTAAGTAGAATATCTAAACAGTCGTAGATTATAATTAATAATATGATTAACCCAAAAAAAAAATTACTGTACTATCGCAGCCAACTCCCTTGTTAATTATTCGCTACGCTGGTTTTTCCATTATCACGTGATTCGTATATTGACTTGGAATTTTGTGCTGACGTCGAACAATTTTAGAAATGTACATATGTTGGGCGGATCTGAATCCGTCTCCGATGCGGGGATCTGTGGATCCAACCATTGGGGCAGATGGATCCAGTAACATAAGTAAAAATGGTTCTCGCTGTGTAACCCAGATTTTGAATATAGAGTATCCGTCCCGTTTAAAAAAATAATAATAACAGTAATATTTTTTGATGTCAAGGATTATTTATGTTAATAGTAGTAATAATAATTAATATTAATAATCAATATGCAATAATAGTATATTATTGATATAGTATTATTAATCAATTTACTATTATTAAGTAATTAATATACTAATAATTAATTCTTAATACTAGATATTAACAATCAATTAATAAGTCCTATCATATTTTTTATACATTAAAGAGACAATTGATATATCAATTATTAATATTTTTAATATATGTATAATACTACTAATTAACTAAATACAAGTAATTAATCATTAATATTAGAACTGAAAAATAGATCAATCAATTATTATTACTAATTATTATGATTATTAATATTTATATACATAATACATTATATTTATATAGATATTAATATATACTTATCATTAATATGAATTAGTATTATTGTTTGTATTATTTGTTAATATTACTAGTAATTAATCATTATCATTAGATAATAAATATAGGGGTAGCCTAAATTATTGATGAAATAGACTTTTTAACTGGAATCCAGTAAAACAATTTCAAGAAGTAATGTGATTTTTTATTGTTTAAAATGCATTTTTGAACAAATAAACAGATTCAACGCCCTGAAAAAACAGTGGGGCACTCAAATTCTACAAATTAAGCACCTTAAGGCTTAAACTCAAATGTTTTTAAATCTCTATAAGATTTTGGTTAAATTTAATTAGTAATGTCATGAAAAATGTCATTTCATCTATAATCTAGACTACGCCACACACACATACTTATTTTATATATATATATATAGTATATATATATATTATATTTATTTATTATTTTTCACAGAAAATCATATTTTATATATATATATTATATTATATATATATAACATTAATTAATATTACTAATAATTAATTAAATACTAGTAATTATCTTAATATTAGATCAAAAATATATCAATCAATTATTATAATATGAATTAATATTGTTATTTATATTAGCTAATATTGCTAATGATTAATCATTATTATTAGATAATAAATATAGTGTTATATATCCTTAATACTAATTTTACTATTGTTAATTAATAATATATAATATATATCCACACGCTGATTATTAATATTACTACTATTAATATAAAATAATCCCTGATATTAAAATATATTAATGTTTTTAAGGTTCTTTATGTGTTGCTTTATTTCTACCTGAATCTTGTCATGTCTCTTCTCAAATGAATTAGTCATGGGATGTAGCAACACAATTTTCGCAGCATTTTTGGTTTAGGAGGAGGACCCCACATGAAGAAACCTAGGAACTATAGGCAATCCGATTTATTTTTGGCAACTAGTGGAATGTGGGGGCCACCACATGCATAATTCGAAATTGGCCAAGGAATACGTTGCAGGGAATTCGAGCTAGTGGATGGAGGCGCCCACATGAGGCTAAGGGGGGCTAACAAGCTATAAAGAGAGATAAGCTCTCATTCTAGAGGCATTCTGATTATGTGACAAACAAATTCATTTTTGTACGCTCTGTTGTTCAGCGAGTCTACCCACTGTTTAGCCACGAATCTCTCACACGGGAGATTCAACCTCTTCTTCGGGGGACCATTCGTGCTCGCCCTAGGGAGTTGTTACACAGGAGTTTCCAAGGAGTCCGGTACAAACACACTTCAGCCATCAGCATAGGGAGGAACTGCGTATTCCGTGGCAGCCAGAGAACACAGAAGAGGGGTTGGAAAATCAGCGAGGGGGATTCACAGCGTGCTGGGAGAGCAGGGAATAGATCAACCAAGGGGTTCACAACTTGTTAAGAGAGCCGGGGGTTGAGGAGGCAACATAGAAAAGGCCATTTTGCTGGAGTAGCAGCCAATCAAACCAGCGCAGTAGTGAGTCGAAGTTCTGGACAGAGGTGTTGCGCAAAGGCCACTATAGCAGTAAACTCGTGGTGTTGGAAATGCAGTCATCCGGGCCAAGGGTCATCCGGGGAGCAAGCAATTAGTCAATACAAGTGAAACCAACATTCTAGGGGTATTTTCAGAGGGATTTGCAGGTTGTTTCCTGCAAGTCGAATTTGGTTGTAGAAACTAGGGAGAGGCTCCAAGGAGGCCTAAAATTCAACTCAAAATCTAAGAAATTCCCTTCTGAGCTTTTCTATGTTTTGTCCAAGGAGTCTAAGGCTGGAAGGACAAAATTTTTTGGGCGGTTTTGGGGCACAATCCAGCGTGTTGAAGTCAGCAGATCAGCAATTTTGTTGTGACAATGCAGCGCAAGTGGTGCGGCAACTGAACGGCCATCATCTCAACTATTCCATCACCTGGGTTTAGTCCAGCTTGTCCTTGAAACAAGCCCAGGTGCACCACTTCATTTATATTATACACATTGCTCTCAAATTTTATAATATATGGCTCAGCAGTTCCAGATTTACAGTGTTTCCATGGATGTGTAATGCTTGTTTTTAATTTATGTTGTTACATTGTTTATTTGTTTAAATATCACTCACATTCCTGCTTAGGAACATTACAGTGGTACCAAAGCCTAATTCTTGGCTCAACTGTGGGGTTGGCTTCCTATGAGAGGAGAAGACTAAGAGAACATCACTTACGAGAGTCAGAGGTATAGGAGCAGAGAGAGGGAGCTGGAGATTACACTAGATACGGAGGAAAAAGGGAAAGCAGTAACCGAAGAAGAGGAAATGACAGAGCCCAAGTGCAGGAAGGAGATGGCTTTTGATAGCTTCTTGAGGGCTTTGAGTGACTTGGCCAAGGGGCATAAAGACATGCTGGAAGAAATCAAATCACATAACTAGGACAGAACCACACCTAGAGGGTTCTTGTGTGGAGAAACTTCAGGGGCTTCTCATACTTTTGATCAACCCTCACTAGCAGTGCAGCACCCTTCAATGAGTGTGCCCACTAGGGCTACACTATCCACTTTTGTGCCTATAGCACAAATCGAACCAGCAAGAGAGGAGGACACTCCCCAGATCGAGGACTACTCCAGAGAGTGGCAGGCGATGGACAAAGATTTCAAAGAAGCCCTCTCCTTCAAAGATCACTGCAAGCTCAAGCTGAGTGAGAGGAACAAGGGGTACAGAGGACATGGAACCCAAAACTATGAGTTGTAGAGAAATATAGCGAGGATGTACTTCCCTACATTTGATGGCACTGCTAAGTGCACAGCCAAGGATTGGGTTGAAAAGATGGACACATACTTTCAACTCGACCAGATGACGGAACAGGAGGCCATTAAGATGGCAGCACTACACTTGGAGGGGAAAGCCCATGACTGGTGGTTTCACAGCCTGACCACTTTGGGGCATGCCCAGATAGTTTCGTATGAGGACTTCACCAAGAGGGTGGTGCAGCGACTCGATCAAAGGGATCCGAAAGCATCCTTCAGGGAGTTGACACAATTGCGCTAGACAGGGAACCTGGAGCAGTATTTTTCTGATTTTCTCCATGTGTCAGTGATGGTCCCGAATTTGTCCGAGGCCAGGAGGGTATACACCTTCATTGAGGGTTTGCTTGAGCCTCTGCAAGTACTAGTGAAGTCACATGGACCCTCTACGCCGCAGGAGGTGGTGGTGTGCGCCAGAGATTTTCTGGGGGCCATCCCCAAGACTAGAGCGCCATTCCCTGCACAGACCCTTTCCCACAGAAAGAGCATGAGACTAGACCCCCGCCACCAAGGACCACACAAGGAAGGGGCCAGTTAGATGAGGAGACAAGGAAGGACCTCCGAAGGAGGAAGCTATGCTTCACATGCAAAGAACCCTGGGCACCAGGCCATAGGTGCACAGCGGGTAGAGCACATTACATTGAGGTCCTTTCTGGCATTGACCAAGAGGACTAGGTGGAGCAGGATTGTGGTGGGACAGATGGAGAGAGTTCAGGGTACAGAGGGCCACCACCACCACCACCTCCACAAGGAGGGGCATCTCTTGCCTCATCAGGGGGAGTCCTTGTGTCTCTATGCAAGATTCCTAAGTTTTTGACACTCCGAATCAGAGGTACGATACAGTGACAGAGGGTGTCAGTACTAGTGGACAGTGGCGCTACCCACAACTTCATAGATGCACAGCTAGTCTAGAGGAGGGGCCTCACCACAGCAGAGTTGAGGTATATTCCGTCCTAGTGCCACGTGACTGTACCATCTAGTGTACCAGATACGTCCCCTCCTTGATAGTAGTTATGGGAAGCTACTCGATGATAGACCACTTCTTTGTGGTCGATGTGCCAAACACCAACATGGCGATGGGTGTCCAGTGGTTGTATTCCCTTGGGATAGATACGACAGATTGGCGGAAACCTGAGATGGAGTTCATGGGGCCAGACAACAAACTGGTGGTTTTGAGAGGCATGGAGTCTTATCCGCCTCAGACAGTTTTGGCCCACAGGATGGAGGCAGATCTTCAACATGGGGACATTGCATGGGTAGTCGAGCTAAGGATCTCAGAGGTTCGGTGACAGGCACAGTCACCACCAGCATACATACAGGCGCTTCTGGACCAATATGCGGTGGTGTTTGGGGTCATTCCACCAAGGCAACCAGCAGATAGAGGGTTTAAGCACACCATTGAGCTAGAACCAGGTATATAGACAATCATCACTACCCCTTACAGGCATCCCAAAGCCTATAAGGGCGAGATAGAGAAGGTTATTAAGAGGCTGCTTGTTTTGGGTCACATCAGGGCTAGTTCCTATCCCTTCGCTTCTTCCGTAGTGCTGATGAAGAAGAAGGATGGGACCCTCAAGATGTGCATAGACTATAGAGCCCTTAACAGGAAGACCCTCAAGCACCGATACCCCATTCCCCACATTGATGAGCTGATGGATGAGCTTAGAGGAGCCAAGTACTTCTCTGAGATCGATCTGCGTTCGAGGTACCACCAGATTAGAGTTCGGGATCAGGACATCCCAAAGACAACATTCCAGTGCCACTATGGGCACTTTGAGTTTCTATTCATGCCATTTGGGCTGACCAACGCTCTCGCCACATTTCAGTCTTGCATGAACCACATCTCTAGGGCAACTGAGGAGGTTTGTGCTAGTGTTTTTTGATGACATCCTGATCTATAGTCGGACATGGGAGGAGCACCTCCAACACTTGGAGAAGGTACTGCGCATTCTGGAGGAGCAGCAGTTTTATGCCAAGCTCTCCAAATGCGAGTTTGAATTGACATAGATGCTCTATCTTGGGCATATCATTGGAGCGAACGGGGTGAACATTCATGAGGAGAAGATCTGGGCCATCTGGGATTGGCCAATACCCTGAGACGTGACTACGATAAGAGGCATCTTGGGCATTTGCACTTACTACAAGAAGCTTGTCAAGGGATTCCCACAGCTAGCAGCACCCTTGACCAACTTCACCAAGAAAGGGATCTTCGCATGGACTAAGGGAGCACAGGTCGCTTTCGATCGCCTCAAGGAGGTGATGAGCAGTTGCCCTGTTTTAGCACTCCCAGATTTTTCCCAACTATTCACAATGGAGTGTGATGCATCAGGGGTGGGAGTTCGAGCCGTTTTGTCAGAAGAGGGGCACCCTATAGCTTTCGAGAGTCGGAAGCTCCTACCACATGAGTTGTCATATTCCATATATGACAAGGAGATGTTCGCCATCATGCATGCATTGGCCAAGTTCCGCCAGTACTTGGTGGGAAACCGATTCAGAGTGAAGACTGATCACAATAGTCTTCGACATTTCTTTGGCCAGCAGGGCCTCAACGACAGGCAACAGAGATGGATCAACAAGGTGCAAGCCAACGACTTTGATATTGAGTATGTGCAAGGCAAGCACAACGTTGTGGTCAATTCTCTATCTGGTTGGGATATCTCTTATGAGCATCTGCCAGGATTGGAAAGCTCAGTTGTTGGTTGAGTACTCCAAGGATAGGAAGGCCTGCGCGGTGCTAGAGGGGGCACATGCAGATGAGTGTTACCGTGTGATGGATCAAGTCATCTATCATAAGGGATGCATTTACTCAGTGCCCAACTCGCAATTGAGGGAGAGGGTACTCCAGGCTGCTCACAATTCACCATTGTCTGGACACCAAGGGTTCCGGAAGACTTACATGGCTGTTCGGGAGAGGTTCACATGGAAAAGCCTGAAGGAGGACGTGTTGCAGCACGTAAGGGAGAGTGAGGCCTGCTAGCGGAACAAGGAGGAGTTGACTCACCCTGCACAACTATTACAATCACTTCCCATTCCAGAGGGGAAATGGGAAAGTATCTTGATGGATTTCATCACAGGGCTCCCCACAGTACAGGGGAAGGATTGCATATATGTGGTGGTCGACAGGCTAACCAAATTTGCCCATTTTTTGGCCATCCCCACTAGATTCACGACAGCCCAGGTTGTGGAGTTGTTCTTCCGAGAGTTTTTCAGACTACATGGACTCCCCAAGAACATTGTTAGTGACATATCCAGTAGATTCATGGGTGGCTTTTGGCAAGAGCTTTTCAAGTTGGTTGATCCGGATTCAAAAAGGAACGCAACAAATTATAGAGATAACCATATACACAAAGATGCAGCGAAAATAATACTTCATTTCATTAATGGAAAATACTGAAATATGCTTACAACCA
>APFE030484773.1:106489-177151 GCA_000404065.3 Pinus taeda
CATGTACATACCACAGCTTTATCACAAGGTCAGTACAAGCATTCAAGCTCTCCAAAGCACTAGCTAGGGAAATCATGAAAAACCCTAGCCACCATCAAAGATTTCCAACAACCAAGCATCAACACCACCACATTTTCTTTGCCTTTAACAAGAAGCTTGTGTCACACAAGCTCTCCACACTAGCATGATTGTCATTCTTTGGGTTTGCAAGCCCCATCCATGATCCATCATACGAGTATATGGCAAGACAAGTCTAGTGCTGACCTACAAATCTACATGTATGTCCAACGGTTTGAATCCTCACATCCTAGGTCTTCCATTCTTGTATCATCACAAGAATCAAGACCTGCATGGATCATCAAGAATACAAGAACTCCATGCTCTAACCCTACCGTATGTCCAATTAGAACAAAGCTCCAAAACCATGCAAGGCATTATCTCCACTTTGCATGCCTTATACTAGGGTAGAAACCATGGTGCTACAATAAAAACCACAAGAACCATCATCATCTTCAACATCGTGTTCTACTCTAGGGTTTAGATGTATAGCGTAGACCCTAATCATCGCAAAAGAAGACCCTAACATCACACAAGTAATATCTCCAAGAACATCCAAGACATCTCTTTTTCCCCTTATCTTCTCGTAGGGTCAATTCATGATCCCTAGCATCTTGCTACTAGGGTTTCCCCATGGGCCTTAACATCGCCAAAACAAGTGAAACTAAAAGCATAAAAATGATGAAGGAATACAAGAGGTCTCTCTTCCCTTATATATAAAACTAGGAGAGGGAGGCTAACATAAACTAAGGACATGTGTCCATCCAAATAACCAACAAGGCAACCCACATGAAACCATCTATTGTAAAAGGATGCACATGTCAAACTATGATTTATCCAACCCCCAATGTGAAACGCCCTCCAAGTCATGATCTTGGGCTCAACACCCCTCCTCCAAGATGGCATATACTCCAACAAGGTGTTAGGCCAACACTCCCTCTTCCACAACGACTCTCTATCCAAGTGTCCTCATGCAAGGCACTCCTCGAATCATGTGCCACATGCCCTCTAATGTGCCCAATGCTACTCTCATGTGTATCAACATGGTCAATAAGCTCCAATGCTCCTCAAACCTCCATTAATTATTATGCTCAACTCAAGTGTCCAAACACATCACATGTTCCTAAGTTCCAAGGGCCAAGTGCCCTCCTAGGCATACAACTCCATTGATTGAGCAACCAATTCCCTAATTGTGTCAAATTCAATGAGATAGCCAACATGCCAATCAAGTTAACGGTCTCCTAAGTAAGGGTGTCAGGCCAGCACTTTAACCAAGGTTAGAAATCCACCCAAACAGAGTCATCTATGTGTCCATGAAGCATTCCAAAGGGGCTAGGAGACATGGTTCTCTATTAGCAAGGTGAAAACACTTTTGATGTAACCCTAAAAACCTAACATGTTTCACCAATGATTAAATAAGCATTCAATAAATCTAGACATGTACCTTTATTTAATGAGAAAGAGAAACAAATAAAATCCATAGTCCTTATATATATTTAGATCTTATCAAGCACCTTGCCCTTCCCATAAATCCCTTATCCATTTAAGGGACCATCACTAATAAAAAAGTCTTCAATCTAGGAAAACAAGACTTCCACTTATATTTAAATTAATTTTCACCATGATCAAACAAGCATTTAATAAGTCAATACATGTACTTTCTAAGAAATCCATAATTCATAGCTTCTATTATATTTGACCCAATGGGTAAGGGCACAATTGTATTGAGAGTTGCTCACCCCCCACAATAGACAAATTTTATGGTCTACCACCCTTGAACTACATTCAAGAAGACAATAAGAACACTTTAAATACAATTATCATCTCCAATAAATGAAAAAATCCTTGACCTATATTCACTAATTATATGCATCATTCTCTATTTTTCCCCCTCGCTTGATCTATACCTTGTCTACATCCATTTGATAAACAAACTCAAACAAATGTGCATCCATCAAAAAATATTTCGTTTGTGTCAACCTTGTTGAATAATAAATATAAATTGATGCATTAATTTACTGAGCACTAATCCAAAGCCTATTTTTATCTGACGAGAAATAACTCCAATTTTATAGGGCTATATTAATGAATTTGGTTTACTTTGTCTATGAAGAACCATCCATAGCACCTCTAGTGGTATTGTGCTAAAGTTCCAAGGATACACATCAAAGAAAAAAATAATTGAGGATCTTAAACTCAAGACATCATAAACATCAAGGAAAAAATCAACAAACTTCAAAAATACAAAATAAATTCAGTTTTTCAATTTTTCTTGAATTTAAACTAATAACAACATCAAATAATCACATTTCCACATAAAAACGAAAAACAATATATAGACACAGAACATGTATAACATGTTAACTTGTATATAAAACATTAACCATCAATACAAATAGTTGTCGAGACTCGCAACTAAAAATGGGTGATTCAATAAAACGCTTCACATTAAAATGAGACAAACAACTAGCACGTGAAGCATTTAAACATGGATTATCAACCATGATTTCAACTTGATACTAAGGCAATGAAGAATACTTATATGCTATAACTTTCATGAAGATGTGCCTCTAGGACAAAAGCGATGAATAGAAAAGAAATCAGGCATGATGAAATTAGCAAATAAAGTTGTATACAACATGCTATTAGATCACCTAGATGTTCAAACTTCATCCTATTAGACTTTGGGCCGATTAAGGTTAATTGACAAAAGGAGGGAGAAGCATGTTTGTTGTTACAAATTCATGAGCTTTGGTCTTCAAGCTACAAATTTAATGCCTTGTGTTAATATCTTGATAATTGGCTTCTAATGGTTGGCCACATCCATTATTGCCTTTGGTGTATGGTGCCTTGGCCATCATTACACAACCCAAGGACAAGAAAAAGATCATTTGCACTCTAAAAATGAAGGTAAGGCCAACAATGCCATGCAATCAACAAGCAAGTTTGTCCCCTAGACAATTATTGTAGGGATTGTTTTAGTGAATATGTCATCAAGGGTATAGAAAGAAACTTGTTGGAAATATTGGGGGGAATATTAGCAATTATCGAAAAACACCAATAAGAATAAACCTAGACCCTTAATATCTTGATAATTGGCTTCTAATGGTTGGCCACATCCATTATTGCCTTTGGTGTATGGTGCCTTGGCCATTATTTCACAACCCGAAGGACAAGAAAAAGATCATTTGCAATCTAAAAATGAAGGTAATAAGGCCAACAATGCCATGCAATCAACAAGCAAGTTTGTCCCCTAGACCAATATTGTAGGGATTGTTTTAGTGAATATATCATCAAGGGTCTAGAAAGAAACTTGTTGGAAATATTGGGGAGAATATTAGCAATTATCGAAAAACACCAATAACAATAAACCTAGACCTTGAGAATTCTAAAAATATCTGACAAATCAACAACTTGAAAAACTTGAGGGAAAATCGAAATGTCAAGGGAAATCGGACATAAGTGCAGCATTAACTGACACTAACCATAAAGTAACATCCAAGAGCCTGAATGTGCATCATATGATAGTGCCACAACTTACATCCCCTTAATTCGCCATTTTATTGGGCACACACACACCCTAACAACTATCAATTCAAGAATACAACTTACTTGGGAGATATATGGTTAGAATGTTATTTATTTGTCTCCACACATTTTCCAACACTGAACACAATGACAAAGTCATGGATCAAGGACCAAAATTGTTTTAATTATTCATCTTGGAGAAAACATTCACAAATAACAAGTTCATGTTTCAATGAGATGGAACAATTGACATGAACACTAATAAAAGAAGTTGACACCAACAAGAATCGAAATAATTTGTCATAGTGATCAATATGGTAGGAGAGCACATGGATTTAGTTAGTGATTGGTGCAAAGTCGCCATCAATTGACTATTCACATGTAACACCTAGCTAACAACCTAGTTCATAAACACATTGTGCATTCAATGTAGAATGACATCTTGAACCTCTTGTTCATGCACCATTGACCTATTGACTAATGATCGACCTACAATTAGTTGTATACTTGATTGTAAGGTAGATATTTATTCGATGGCAATGAGAATACTTATTTGGCTCTCCTCACATCAACCACATATGATAAATTCCTTTGCTCTCAATCCTTGATTGCTGCATAAAAAATAACCCAAAAAATCCATTTGCAGGTTTCTATAGCCACTTGTTTCATGGCATCAACAACTTTTTCCTACCATGATGCAATATATACTAAATAATGTGATGACCCTAATTTTGCATAATGATTTGTTGCATTGTCTTGAACATACCAAAAAATCGCCACATTAGTGAAAAATCACATTGCCAAAAAATATGATAT
This sequence comes from Pinus taeda, assembly GCA_000404065.3. Classification (NCBI taxonomy): domain Eukaryota; kingdom Viridiplantae; phylum Streptophyta; class Pinopsida; order Pinales; family Pinaceae; genus Pinus; species Pinus taeda. The sequence goes on from APFE030484773.1 coordinate 110,891, forward strand.
ATAAACAAGTGAATTTTGCAACACTAGTGATGGTTTCCACTCCTCCATATAATCAATCATACCAATGCACGTAGCATTAGATAACTCTGCCAAATGGAATTTCTTTCTCACCAACCAATCTACTTGGCACCAATCAATTTGCAATTTTGCACATTGATGAATTCAAATCCAACAACTCACTACAAGAGCTCTCCGCATATGTGACCTCTAAATCCCTCTCTATCCACTTAATAAATCTTCAATTACCTCCCTTGAATAAAGAATTTGGGTGAGTTTCACTACTACTTGGGTATTTAACTAACTATGTTATACTATAGCCTCATTCAAGGCCAAGAAGGGTGCCCGAACAATTTTCTTGAATGATTTAGGATGAATGATGGAGAGCCCATTTTAATGCATATCAAGCAATTTTACACTTTTTTGAAGCAAATGGATTCAAAGATTGATGATGAGATGGCACAAATGGATAAAGTTCTTTATCAAAATAAAAATGAAAGCATGATTCTCCAAAATTGGTAACAATATATATTTTCATCCATCCTAAAACTTTTTGGGGTGGAAAATCAGAGTCATGGCCTTGTTAGGCCCATTTTAGGGATTGTTCTTGATTTGATGATGTCTTCTTGAAACTTCCAAAGCCTATTATAGGCATTAAATGATCTAGGGTTAAAATCTTGCGAACAATGTTTGTGATCCCTTAAATTTGTTCTACTCAATGAGAGCTTTCCAATGGTCCAAAAAGCGCCTCAATCAAAAAATTTATGATGAAATATAACTCCTTATTCTTTGGCCACCACAAGATGAAGTGGATGCCACATTAGCTCTCATTACTCACATAACTAGACCTAGTAATATGTAAAATTTTAAGAAGATTATAAAGGCTCCAAAATCCTAAATGTGATTGAGAGTTGGAAAATGCAAAAACCCTAACCCTAAACCTGACAACCATTAAGACATGTTAAAAATTGAACCATAAAGACAAAAAGGGTTTTGTTCCTATTCTAATAACTTATTGTTCCAATGCTCAACAAAGCAGAGTGAGATATCAAAGAAGGAAACCTTGTAGCAATGAATTGTTGACTTTTTAGGGCACGTGCTAGAATAAATTTTTTCTTCAACATATAACTACTTCAATGATCAATTAAACATTAGTTTCACAAGGTATTAAATTCAATATCATTTAGGAAGTTTACATAAGAAAAACATCAACTAATTAAAATGAAAGAGTAGTAAAGTAAGAGCAATAAAATAACCATGAAACGATAAAACAAAAACATAGAAATTAGGCTTAGGTCCAGGGCAAAACCCACAAGGGGAAAACCCAGAAATGCTTTCCTTATGAGAGAGAAAGTGAAAGCTCCAGATTCTTCAATACAACAGAAATAACCATAACAAGATAATAATCAAACCACTAAACAAGATTATGATGAAGGTGCCATGTCAAAAACCATGTTCTTGAAATTTCGGCCCTCGCTAGAATTTCGCCTTGCTCTTGAAATTTTGGACCTCGCTAGAATTTCGGCATGCTCCTGAAATTTCGGCCATCCTATAATTTCGTTGGCTCAGAGATGCATGAGACAAGTTCATGTGCTAATCAAGAGAGATAGTCTCCTTTATATAGCCTTCAAGAGGGGGTCAAATGGGTGGCTCTTACGGGACCAACCAACCTAACTAAATTAAGGCCGACTTTGAAGATTTTGGAGGCAACAACAAAATTTAGGTTTTTCAATTTCTTTTCAAGATGAAAATACCGGTCATAACTACCATAATTTCCAACATTCCCTCTTAGCCAAGGAGGTCCTTTTCATTCTCTCTCTCAAGATCAATCTTCCCGACCAATCATAGGTCTCATGGCCCACAGCTTAAGGAACATCACCAGTCTCACCATAAGGAAAGACACATGGCATCCAACTCATCTCAATGCATCTCCCCGACCACAAGGTCTCATAGCACACAACCTAAGAGAGGTATCAATGCATCTCCTGGACCACAAGATCGCACAGCACATAGCCTACGGGAGGAATCAACAAATCAATACATCTCCCAGACCACAAGGTCTCACAGCACACACCCTATGGGTGGAATCATCAAATCAATACATCTCTCCGACCACAAGGTCTCACAACACACAACCTATGGGAGGAATCATCAAATCAATACATATCGCTGACCAAAGGGTCTCATAGCACAACCTACGAAAGTGACAATCTTCCCAACCAATTCATTGGTCTCACAGTTGTAACCTAAGATTTAAGATGTTATGTAATCAATGCTTCCTCTCCAACGGGATTCTCAATCGTTCCAGTTTCTTCACATAAACATCAATAACCAGCTCAACATCATAAATGTAGCCATGGTGGATCTCAGCACTTTATCAAACATTTAAGCAAACAAGGGCATTTCGTAGTTCAATTAGCTTCAATCAAGGCTTCTCTCAAAATCAAACATCAACAGCTATCAACAAACAATAATAGACTTCAGCATGGGCTTGTCATAGAAGCAATCATCGACAACCAAAGTAAACTCCAATAGACAATAATTGGCTTCTCACACAAGCGAATATCAGTGTCCATAATTGAATCCAATAGATAATAAGTGGCTTCCCACAAAGACAAATATCAGTATAAATAGTCGAATCCAACAAATAATAAGAGGCTTCTCACAAAAACGAATATCAATATCCATAGTCAAATCTAGCAAATAAGCAGTTTCTCACAGAAGCAAGGATCAACAACCATAGTAGAATACAAGAAACCATAAGAGGCTTCCACAGAAGTAAATATCAGTATCTATAGTCGAATCTAGCAGATAACAAGTGGCTTCAACAAAAACAAACATTAGCAGATAGATCAACTAACCCATCAGAGAATTAACATCAGAGTCCTGCAACCTCTTCAAATCATTCATCACGGAGATGTCGATGGACTCGCAATCCATAGTGCCAAAGATATCACCAGGCTCATGCCATTACAAAAACAACTTCCTCTTACACAAAATTCCTCTACATAGCAAAATAGTCATAGGCTCATCTTCAGCATATCTAGATCAACATCAGTGTTTAAAACTTCTAGCCATATCTTCATGGAAACGTGCTTCAATCAGGCTAATCTTGTCTGCTCCTTTTGAGTACAATGCCTATCACGAGTCTTCTTGTCATATTGTTCTTCCAACATTTCCAATGATTGCCATACATTGGCAATCTTCATTATGTGCCTACAATCCTCACTAGGAGGCCATGAAAGAACAAGAACAACCAAGCAAGCCAAGATAATACTTATCTTAAGACAGTGTATTAGCTCCCTCCTGATCTTAGCCTTCTCAGATCTAGTCAACATTCTCCACATCCCCTATATCATCATCAATGAGTCCACATCATCAATATCATCATCAACATGAGTCCACATCACCAATATCATCATTAATGAGTCCACATAATCTTTATCATCATCAACGTGAGTCCACATCATCACTATCATCATCAACGAGTACACATCATCACTATCATCATCAACGAGTCCACATAATCACTATCATCATCAATGAGTCCACATCGTTAGTAACAATTTAAAAAATAACAAAACAAAGTACAAGATATTTATCATTTGAGAAATTGTTAGCTCCCCCTTGATCTTAGCCTTTTTGCAATCAACATACAAATCATTCTCATCATTAAGATGTCAAATTTTCTAAAAACTAGGGTTTCTTTATTTAAGTAGAAGCAATCAAATTTTAATCTAGTTCTAACTTGATAGGGACAGCACACTGTATAGCAAGGGTTTTGATTTCAAACCTTAATAATTTCTCAAATTTTGGTATAGGGTTTACAAAATATTCACATGTGCCTTCTTGACCAACTTTATTATTCTTGATTAGAATGTTAGCATTATGAGAGATTTGTCCATAGACATCGTCACTAGGGTTTCCAGAATATCAAACAGGCATTCAGTCCTTCAAAAAACTTAGATAATGCAATCTTATCAGATTTTAGGGAACTTTGTCCTCTTGATATTTCTTCCTTTATGTCATATAGATTACAACATCAATGTCATTGTTTTTACAATGAATAGGACAACTTATTTTCAGTGTTCATGACAGCATATAGCTATATAGGATTTGAGGCAGATCTTTTGCACAATCTTTGGAAATTCCAAAGCAGAGATTCTGATCTTTTACACTCATATTTGCAACTTCCTTAATTAATGGGATATTGACTCACTCATGCTTGCATCCATCTTCTTAGGACAAACATTTCAATTTTCCAGACCCCAAGTTTCTCAAGAAATTTTAAATTGATCACAGTTGAGGATATGATATGCCAATCTTGCTTTTGACATTCCTGCAATTTATTTCCAACATTCATGTCAATGTAACAACTACGATGCCTTGGTAATAGATTTCATCATTCAATTCAAATACCCATGCGATCAATCATCAAGAGAGACATTTGTCTTCAATACAAGTAATGTTTATTGGTAAAATATATATAATAGATTTTCTTATAAGGCATGGTCGGCTTCATTGCTTCTAGATTAGGTCGGCCCTATTTTTCAGTGGTGACGTCCTTTTCTTATGAATAGATAGAGCCCAACAGCTAGGTCAATTCTCCAATTTAATTCATAGAGATCATTTTGCAACAAAAAGTCGATGAATGGAACTTAAAACATGAGTCAAATGTTATAACAGTCAAGAACAAGACGGTTAATGTTGATATCACAAACATTAGCAGAGTTCAGATGCTAAGAAGGGAAGATCGAAGGTCACAAGAGAGGTAATGCAACTTGGATCTCAATCAAACTTTCGCTTAAGATTACAAACTTTTGATGCCATAGAAATTTGGATTGTATGCCACAGTCCTAGTTTTAGTCACAGAGATGATTCGAATAGGTCCAAAGTCATATAATGTGATCCAAAATCAAAACCTCAAGCTTCAGAACTCTAGTATAAGAATCACAAGCTCGCAATTTTAGACAATTGATGTCACTTGTCTCAAAAATATACACAAATTAGGTTCTATAAGTCATTTGAACAATAGAGATAGGAAACAAAGTATAAGGCTCCCATAACATATTGCCCTATATAAACTCACACGAAATGCTTATTTTACATTTTACATGCAGACTTTATCATCACAGAGACTCGACCCTTCCAAAAAAGAAAAAGACTTCAGCTTTAGTCTAGCAACAAGTTTTGGACCTGATCCATACCTTGCCCTTACAGAAGAAGAGAGAGACTCAAATCATGATCCTCAGATCATATCACACCACAGAGTTAGGAGGGTGCATCTCATTACCAAGTTAGTTTACTGTCGTCGGGCTATTCCATTAAGTCGCAAGACCGCAAACGAGAAATGTGTTAAGAGCTTCCATATCATGGAGAATAGGCCTTACATGCCACTGAATCTTGTATACAGAAGCTCGCATGCCATAAAATAGTTTGCATGGATGCAAGAAAGAAGTTAGTTCGAATATAACAGTATTGCATACCTCTGTCACAACTTTAATTTTAGGTTCAACCTTCTTGAACAGACGTAGAGACTTTTTCGAATTGCTTCTTTATTTGATTTGAATGCCCAAAATAGACTCTTGTCAACTCGTCCTTCTCTTCAAACTGCTTCTTCAACCGGCTCTAATGCCATGTTGATTTTCTAGGGCACGTGCTAGAATTAAGTTTTTCTTCAACAGATAACTACTTCAATGATCAATTAAACATTAGTTTCACATGGTATTAAATTCAATATCATTTAGGTAGTTATATATACGAAAAACATCAACTAATAAACATGAAAGAGCAGTAAAGTAACCATAAAACAATGATACAAGAGGCACAAAAATTAGGCTTGAGGCCAGGGCAAAACACACAGAGGAAAACCCAAAAATGTTTTCTTTATGAGAGAGAGAGAGTTATAGATTCATCAATATAACAGAAATAACCATAACAAGGTAATAGCCAAACCAGTAACCAAGATTATGATCAACTGCCATGGCAAAAACCAAGTTCCTAAAAAACCGGCCCTCCCTAGAATTTCGGCATCCTCCTATAAATTCAGCCTCCTCTTCAAATTTTGGCCCCCGTGTAATTTCGCTAGATCAAAGATACATGAGACAAGTTCATGTGCTAATGAGGAGAGATAGTCTCCTTTATGTAGCCTTCAAGAGGGGGTCGAATGGGTGCCTCTTAGGGGCCCAGCCGACCTAACCAAAATGAGGCCGACTTTGAAGATTTAGGTGGCAGCAATAAAAATTAAATTTTTCAATTTCTTTTCAAGATGAAAATACTAACCATAACTACCATAATTTCCAACACTCCCTCTTAGCCAAGGAGGTAACTTTTCATTCTCTCTCTCAAGATCAATCTTCCCGACCAATCATAGGTCTCACAACCCACATCCTAAGGAAGAGATCATCGGTCTCATCATAAGGAAAGATACATAGCATCAAACTCATCTCAAAGCATCTCCCTGACCAAAAGGTCTCACAGCACATACATAGCCTAAGGGAGGTATCAATGCATCTCCCGAACCACAAGCTCTCACAACACACAGCCTACGAGAGGAATCATCAAATAAATACATATCCCAGACCATAAGGTCTCACAACACACATCGTACAGGAGGAATCATCAAATCAATACATCTCCCAGACCACAAGGTCTCACAGCACACAACCTTCGGGAGGAATCATCAAATCAATACATCTCGCGAACCACAAGGTCTCACAGCACACAGCCTACGGGAGTGACAATCTTCACGACCAATCCATTGGTCTCACGACTGTAGCCTAAGGAAGATTTAAGATGTTATGTAATCAATGTTCCCTCTCCAAAGGTATTCTCATCCAGTATTCTCATCCATTACACGTTCTTCACACACACATCAACAACCAACTCAACATCATAACCATAGCCATGGTGGATCTTAGTACTTCATCAAATATTTTAGCAAACAACAACATTTAGTTGTTCATTCAGCTTCAATCGAGGCTTCTCTCAAAAGAAAACATCAGCATCTATTAACAAACAATAATAGACTTCATCAGTGGCTTCTCATAGAAGCAATCATCGGCAACCATAATAGAGTCCAACAGACAATAAGTAGCTTCTCACAGAAGCGAATATCAGTATCCATAGTCGAATCCAGCAAATAATAAGTGGCCTCTCATAGAGGCAAATATCAGTATCCATAGTCGAATCTAGCAGATAATAAGTGGCTTCTCACGAAAGAGAATATCAGTATCCATAGTCGAGACTAGCAGATAATAAACAGCTTCTCATAAAAGAAAGCATCAATAACCATAGTAGAATCCAGCCGACAATAAGTGGCTTCTCACAAAAGCAAATATCAATATCCATAGTCGAATCCAACATATAACAAGGGGCTTCAGCAGAAACAAACACTAGCAGATAGATCAACGAACCCATCAAAGGATTAACATCAGAGTCTTGCAGCTTCCTCAAATCATTCATTAGAAAGATGTCAATGGACTTGCAATCCATAGTGCCAAAGATATCACCAACCTCGTGCCTTTACAAAAACAACTTCCTCTTACACAAAAATCCTCTACATAACAAAAAAGTCACAAGCTCATCTTCAACTTATCTAGATCAACTTTAGTCTTCAAAACTTCTAAACATCTTCACAGAAACGTGCTTCAATGAGGTTGATCTTGTCTGCTCCCTTTGAGTACAGGGCCTATCACGATATCTTCTTGTCATATTGTTCTTCCATCATTTCCAATGATTGCCATACCTTGGCAATCTTCATTATGTACCTGTAATCCTCATCATGAGGTTATGGAAGAACAAGAACAACCAAGCAAGCGAAGAGACTCATAATGAAACAATCAAGATAATACTTATCTTTAGAGAGTGTATTAGCTCCCTCCTAATCTTAGCCTTCTTAAATCTAGTCAACCTTGTCCATGTCATCTTTATCATCATCAACAAGTTCACATCATCTTTATCATCATCAATGATTCCACATAATCAATATCATCATCAACATGAGTCCACATCATCAAGATCATCATCATTGATTCCACATCATCTTTATTATCATCAATGAGTCCACATCTAAGTTGCGGGAAACGTTGGAGAAGGGTCCATTTCCGGCTAAAAATGAAACGAAAATGAGGAAACTCGTACCTACGGCCTGGAAACGCGTTTCCAGTCATACTGGCCCGTTTCTTGAGGAGGAAACATGGCCAATACGGCCGGAAATGAGTTTTCAGGACGTACGACGAAGTTTCCTCTTCTAACTTGAGTTTTTCTTGTATTTTTTTTTATTTTTTCACTTCTGATTTTTTATTGGGCGACTAAAATATCTTATGGATGCTTTTAGATGCTTCTCAAATTATAAAAAAGAGGATTTTTTTGTGTGGGGCAGCCTAATGTTCAAGCCTACGGCGCTAGTGTTGATATGCAGTTCATGGTAATGTTAAATTCTTAAAGTAAAAGTGACATTCTCCTTTATTTTTCATTTTCATCCTTTACTTAAATTTTTAACATTACCATGAAAAGACTCAATATGTTTGAGAATGGTTTCGCCCTCATTGGATTTCATATGGAGAAAGTAGAATTTTAGATCTCACTCAAAATCCAGCAAACTTATCTGTTTTTCAGGATTTCAGGATTGGGGGGATTGCAATGTTTCCATTGGATTTTGTCGTGTACTAGGATATGGAACTTGTATTTAATCAAGAGAACCAAGCCCTCTATGCAGGGGAGACTCCCAATAATCAAGAGCATGTAGGGTACTAGAGTATGGAACTTGTATTTAATCAAGCGCACTAAGGTCGTTCGACTATGTAGGAGGAGACTCCCAATCAAGCATGAGACAAGAAACTAGAAATTTCTCATGGCTGATTTTGGATATTGCTATTTTCATTATGTGAGCATTCATGAGTAAATGTGATGTAAATTTAGAGATGTATAGTTTATGCATTGACAATTGAAACTTGTACCCGTTTCCCCATTTCATGCAACTTAGGTCCACATCATCTTTATCATCATCAACGCGTCCACATCATCAATATGATCATCAACATGAGTCCACATCATCAACGAGTCCACACCATCTTTATCATCATCAACGAGTCCACACCATCTTTATCATCATCAACGAGTCCACAACATTAGTAACAATTTAAAAAATAATAAAACAAAGTACAAGATACTTATCTCTTGAGAACTTGCCAGCTCCCTCTTGATCTTGGCCTTTTTGCAATCAACCTACAAATCTTTCTCATCATCAAGATGTCAAATTTTCTAGAAACTAGGGTTCCTTTATTTAAGTGAAAGCAATCAATTTTTACTCCAGTTCTAACTTGATAGGTAGAGCACACTATATAGCAAGGGTTTTGATTCAAACCTTAACAAGTTCTCAAATTTGGTCTAGGGTTTACAAAATATTCACCCTTGCATTCTTGACCACCTTTATTATTCTTGATTAGAATGTCAACATTATGAGAGATATGTCCATAGACATTGTCACTAGGGTTTCCAAAATATCAGACAGACATTCAGTCCTTTAAAAAACTTAGATGATGCAATCTTAACAGATATTTCTGTCTTTCTTTCATATAGATCACAACATCAATGTCATTGTTTTTGCAATGAATACGACAAAGTTTATTTTCAGTATTTATGAAGCAGATCTTTTGCACAATCTCTGGAAATTCCAAAGCAGAGATTCAATTCTTCTATACTTGGATTTGCAACTTCCTTAATTTATGGAATACTGACTCACTCAGGCTTGCATTCATCTTCCTAGGACAAACATTTCAATTTTCCAGACCCCAGGTTTCTCAAGAAATTTTAAATTGATCACACTTTAGGGTCATGATATGTCCATCTTGCTTTCGACATTCCTGCAATTTATTTCCAATGTTCAAATCAAGAAATGTCAATGTAGCAGCTATGATGCCTTTGCAATAGATTTCATCATTTAAGTCAAACATCCATGCGAGCACTCATCAAGTGAGACATTTGTCTTCAATACAGGTGATGTTTATTGGTAAAAATATATATAATAGATTTTCTTAGAAGACATGGCAACTTCATTGCTTCCAGATTAGGTCTGCCCTAATTTTCAGTGGCGATGTCCTTTCCGTGTGAATAACAGAGCCCAACAACCAGGTCAATTCTCCAATTTTGTTCATAGAGATCCTTTTGCAACAAGAGTCGATGCATGGAACTTAAATCATGAGTCAAATGCTATAGCAATCATGAACAAGATGGTTAATATTGATATCGTAAATATTAGCAGAGTACAGATGCCACAGAAGGGAAGATCGAAGGTCACAGGAGAGGTAATGCAACCTGGATCTCAATCAAACTTTCGCTTAAGATTACAGACTTTAGGATGCCATAGAAATTTGGATCGTATGCCACGGTCCTAGTTTTAATCATAGAGATGATTCACATAGGTCCAAAGTCATATAATGTGATCCAAAATCAAAACCTCAAGCTATAACAGGTTCGCAATTTTAGGCAAATGATGTCACTGGTGTCAAAAATCTACAAAAACTGGGTGCTATAGGTCGTTCACTTCAAACAATAGAGATAGGAAACAGAGTATGAGACTCGCATAACATATTTCCATACATTAACTTGCATGAAATACTTATTTTAGAATTTGTACATAGAGACTTTATCATCACAGGGACTCGGCCTTCCCAAAACAAAAAAACTGCAGCTTCAAACTAGCAACAAGTTTTGGACCTAATCCATACCCTGCCATTACAGTAGAAGAGAGAGACTCGCATCATGATCCTCAGATCATATCACACCACAGATTTAGGAGGGAGCATCTAATTACCAAGTTAGTCTATTGCTTTTGGGTTATTCCATTAAGCCACAGCACCGCAGAGGAGAAATGTGTTAAGAGCTTCCATATCATGGAGAATAGGCATTGCATACCACCGGACCTTGTATACAGAAGCTCGCATGCCATAGAATAGTTTGCATGAATACAACATAGAAGTTTGTTCGAATATAACAGTCTTGTATTCCTCTGTCACAACTTTAATTTTAGGTTCTGACTTCTTGAACAGACATAGAGACTTCTTCGAACTGCTACTTTACTTGATTCGAATGCCCAGAACAGACTCTTGTCAACTCATCCTTCTCTTCAAACTGCTTCTTCAACCCACTCTAATACCATGTTGATTTTCTAGGGCATGTGCTAGAATTAAGATTTTCTTCAACATATAACTACTTCAATGATCAATTAAACACTAGTTTCACATGGTATTAAATTCAATATCATTTAGGCAGTTATACATGAGAAAAACATCAACTAATAAACGTGAAAGAGCAGTAAAGTAAAAATGAATCAAGAGACACAGAAATTAGGTTTGAGGCCAGGGCAAAACCCACAAGCGGAAAACCCAGAAATTCTTTACTTGTGAGAGAGAAAGAGAGTTCTAGATTCATCAATACAACAGAAATAACCATAACAGAATAAAGCCAAACCAGTAACCATGATTATGATCAAGTGTCATGTCAAAAGCCAAGTTCCTTAAAAATGGGTCCTCCCTAGAATTTCGGCCTCCTAAAATTTCAGCCTCCTCTTGAAATTTCGGCCCTCTTGCAATTTCACTGGATTAGAGATGCATGAGACAATTTCATGTGCCAATGAGGAGGGATAGTCTCCTTTATATAGCCTTCAAGAGGGGATCGAATGGATGCCTCTTAGGGGCCCAGACGAGCCAATGAGGAGAGATAGTCTCCTTTAAATAGCCTTCAAGAGGGGGTCGAATGGGTGCCTCTTAGGGGCCCAGATGACCTAACTAAATTGAGGACAACTTTGAAGATTTTGGAGGCAACAACAAAATTTAAATTTCTCAATTTCTTTTCAAGATGAAAATACTGACCATGACTCATAATTTCTAACATGAACCACAAGCCACAATGTCCGTAGTGAGACAATATTTCTCTATAGCTTATAATTTAAGCTGAGAAAAAAAAGAGGAAGTCACTGTCCTAATTTCTTGTTGAGTTCTCCCACATGATGTTTCCTAGGGTACATCTTGTGTTCAATGTGTTAATGGTCTGCTCTATAATTATGATTGTAGTTTTTCTCTTATGTCCCTAGTTCATTTCACTACCTTGAGAGATATGCTTCCAATAAATTTTGATCATAAGTAGTTGTGGCATAGTAGAGTATAACCTCGCAATATTTGCAATAGCAATTCAAGATTTGTGTAGTGTAATATCCACAACAATTTACAGATCATATGATGCATGACACCAAACAGTGGTCATGCAGTGGGGGTGATCAACAGATTCATAATAAACACTAGCTTGCATCATTGGTTCGCATTCAAATAATGATCTTCATGTACATAAAAGGCACTAATGGATTTGGGTATCAAGTATAAAGGAGATTGAGGGTTTGAAAAATGATAAAAGTGGTGGTCAAATTGTTAACCTACTTGGATACAAGATGTTGACTGATTAACAAGAGAAAATCAATGATAGGGCATGAATTTAATCTCCATGGCAATACAATTAGTTGGCATGGAAAAAGATAACAATTCACTACTTTCTCAAGCACTAAGGTTGAGCACATGGTTTTTTCAGAAGCAAACAAGGAAGCAATGTGGTTTCAAATATTGTTAAGGGAGATTATGAAAAACTAGCAATGGTAATTCACTATGACAACAAAAGTGCAGTGGCCTACGCAAAAAATTTCACCAATTTGTGATTTAGCAAAGTCAATAAAAAATTTCCAAAAACATTAATGCTAATCAAATCTTGCAAATGCATGAACTGATGGAATGAACGTTGACAAGTTGAACTAGTGTCAATGGCATATGGGAGTGCAAGAGGGGTGCAGACAAAAGCCTAAAAGCAAGGTCTTCACTAGTGACTTGGTGGCTGGTGACCTTGGCGAAATATGATCTGGAAACTGTTGAAGTTTGAGGCAATTAGTGACCACAAATCCCCAAGCCCATGGGTTGACAAGATGATCAAAACAACAATGACATCAATAATTGACGTCAACATCAATGACGAGGTTGACATAGAGAAGTTGACAATCTACAGTCAAAAAGATTTAACTGCAACATTGACGTGTTATCTCCATTAGAACAGATAGATAATTGATGTATGGTCATCATCAGTCGGTTATTCAGTTATGACCATTGGTTGACAACCCAATGTAAATAATATTTAAAAGGTATACACTTATACCTAGAAATGTTTTTGTCTCATCATCATTAAATGTCAACTGTGTGCTTAATAGCAACGGGTAGACGATCCTATGTATATGCACAGCAAATAGATAGATGGTCTACTGCTTGTGTTGTCTGAACAGAACAAGAAGTTTTTTCTTAAAAGTGTTGCCAATGTTTATGGAAAGAACAAAGTTCGTATACTCAGAGGAATGCTTTGATACCAATGTAATGAACAAAGTTTGTATAATCAAAAGTTAAATACTCCAGAAGCCTTGGAATACGAAGATCTCTATTGAAGAAACAAGAATATATATTAAAATATATGAATAAGAATGATGATACAAATGATTGAGGGCCTGCTTATATACCCTAAGCAGGTACCTTTCAACATACGTTCATGTCCTTAGAGACATGCTTCTTCATTATTAACTACTAGATAATTAATCATTATTTATGTTTATTACTGTGTACGTTTTTATTATTTTTATATAAATTATAACCATAACAGTTTACTACAAAGGCAATGCATGACTTAAGCATCACAGTATTGCAATTGAATAAGGAGGCATGCAGTACAGTCTAGCCACTATAACTATATCTCTGGTTCTTGTGATTTTATTATTAGACTAGCCAAGATACTAACACAAATTATTTATACGTGAAAGTGAGAAAACTAAACTTTTGTAAGCTTCAGCAAATTCACTTCCAAGGTGACAATGAACATGTAAAGAAAATTCAAAATAGATCCATTTAGAAACAAACACAGTGAATTCCTTCAGAGTATAATTAAATAACATCATTAAACCAATTCAAACAAACCTCAATAATACAGTGCAGTTCCACAAAGCTTCATGATTGTCTCATTTTTTACTTTTAGTGGCATAAGCAAAATGATTGACTGGCAGGCCATGCCTACAGTTTGATGACAACTAAAAAAAGAACAAGAAGAAACTAATACAATTGAAGAGAATACCAACCTTAATGAGTTCATCACGTTTCGAGAGTTCCTGTTCTAACCTGGCTGTAACAGAAAAGGTCTCTCCATTATCTTCTCTAAGCTTTAGCACATTTGTATCAGGATCATTTGCAGATCCCAAGTTAGCATGAAAACCAACCATTTCTCTATCCCTGAAAGTTTGCACATCTGAAACATTTTGTTCAAGTTCCTGCACTTTATCCTACAAATAAGCAAGCCATAAACAATGTCAAAACAACAAATCTATTATAAAGGGATAAACAGCCTTAGAAAAATCAACAGGATAGAAAATGCAATGCAAAGGCAAATTATTATTCAAGGTAAAAAAAAAAACACACAATGGAAAATTTAAAAAATTTATGATGTATCCATGGCCAACAGAACGATCTTTTCAGCTAGTTGTATGCTATTGTCTATAAAATGTCTTAAATGGAATCTAAGTCATAAAAACGATTGCACCCTATATTATATAATATGATATCCCTATGTTTGTATTTGTTTATTCAACACTATTTGGAGAAAGGGGACACGGTGATTTCATAAAACAGAACATGCCTAGCTAAGCTATGACTTTGTTTTTCCAGCATTGAACCCAACATCAATATACTATAGCATGGTATGCTGTATTCTTTATGACACACTAGCACAGCATTAACAAACAAGTGTTCTGACCATTTCACTACTCCATTTGCAATGAGTTTGTTTCCCAATACAGAAGATTGACATGCAGTCTTGTATTTCAAGAAAGATATTGTAGTTGGGCTTGAAGTGGCTCTTACAAACTACCTTTAATTCAGTTTTGAATATCTTTACTGAAGCAAATATCATTTCCCTGCCGTGGCGGCAGTGCTTCTACATTCAGTCACATTAATTGCAATTGCTGGGAACAATATTGGAAGGGCAGCAATTTTCATTTGTGGAGATCGACTTACATAGCAGATGTGCCCACATTTCTTGAGACAAGAATTACACAGCATATCAGATGCCCAAATTTCTCGAGACAGCAATTACACAGCACAGCAGATGCCCACATTTCTCGAGACAGCAATTACACAGCATAACAGATGCCCCCATTTCTCGAGACAGCAATTACACAGCATAACAGATGCCCCCATTTCTCGAGACAGCAATTACACAGCATATGCGATTTAATTAATTAACTTCTGGTACAGAGATGTATAGTGTTTTCAACCACAGATTTTATACCAGCATCTACACCTCCCTGGAAAAAGCACAATGATCTCGGTGATTTTGCTTCCTGGCCATGATTTCTAGTATTTCCCTGCTGCGTCCTCAGATGGCAATTCTGCTTTTATCTTGACACAAAACTACTATGCTTCTTTAATAATTCTCTTTTGTGATTTAACCTTGTTAATTTCTTTCTTTTGGTTTTATCCTTCAAATTTGCAGTGGAGTATTTCAGACAAAAATTGGCCACAAGCCAGCACTAATGATTGTGAGATGGCCAATGGCCTGTTTCAGAGTGTCTCTGAAACATTTGTGGCCAAAGACCAGAATCAGATTTATTCTGAAGGATTTGTGGCCAAAGGCTGGCATCATAGAAGATCTGAGACCAATCTTAGGAATAGTACCTTAATGATAAAACATCCCATTGCTCCAAATAGGAAGGGGTAAGGAAATCCATAAACAATTAATAAACACACACACACACATATATATTGTTAGCTTACCTTAAAACCCAGCAACTGATTTTTAATTTTCTAAGTATGCAACCAGAAAACAATTAAACTGTTGTTCTGAAAACTTAAATCACAAATACACTGAGTTTCCTAACTATGGCATGCACAGCAAAAATAAATAAAGCTGAAGACAAAACACATTCAGCGAATCAGCACATAAACACCAGATATACCTAGGAAACCCCAACTCTGGGGAAAACCTGCAAACTGTGTGTGTTTCTTTGTCTTCAGCAAGAGTTATCTTCATAAAAATTACAGCAAGGGAACACATCCTTTTTATCACAGAAAAACCACTGAACAGCTTCCAAGGAAAATCGAATCAGCCCCTGTGCACTTCTCCTATTGTACAGCCGTGTTGTATGGCCTCTCTACACACCTGTATCGAATGCACTGTAAGGCCTCCCCCCTGCACACTTTTGCTGCCGTACGGCCACATTGGTGCTAGGTCTCCCCCTCTCCCTCTTGGTCCTCAATCTTTTGCTGACTGCCGAAACCCTAGTTTCTCTGTAATGAATAAAATATATATAAATAATGTAAATTAATATAAATGATACTAAGCATAAATAACTATTAGTTAATTAGTAATTAGGTTGAAGAGGCATGTCTAAATGAGACATGACTCTTCATGAAGAGACACCTGCCTAATATATAAGCAAGCCTCTCGTTCTCATTGAAAATCATTCATTCTTATTCTTATTCATATATTTAATATAATATTTATATCCTCAATGGATAATTTCATATTCCAAATCTTCTGGAGTAATTAATTTATGGCATGCCTTTTCAACCTAATTATTAATTAACTAATAGTTATTTATGCTTATTATCATTTATATTAATTTACATTATTTATATATATTTTATTCGTTACATTGCCTCCTTCCTCAAAGAGCTTTGTCCTCAAAGCTTGTTGATGAAAAAAGCTTGATCTCTTTTTCGGCTTTGAACTACTTCTTTTCTTGGAACAATCATCTTCGTTGATACACGCTGATATGATCTTCTAAGTGACAAACAAAATTGTCGCACTGAGAAGGGATCAAACCATCCCAGATTAATCTTCTATATAGTATTATGATCACTAGAATTTTGTAACGACTTGTCAGCATAAGACGGAATTGATGTTACATCATTATTCTCTGAAACATTATTTTGTTGTCTACAGTTTGAATGGTCCTGATACACAGCTTGATTGATTTGTCTATTCTCATGATTCGGATGCCGATATAAAGTTTTTAGATTTTCTTCTAGCGAAGATGTTGTTGAATTGGTCATAGAACATTCACTTGGGATGTCCATTGTCGGAACTACAACATCTACGTGTGTCGTTTCTTCAACTGACTTGTCTTCTTGAGTTGTCATATTCACTGGATCGGTATTTGTTCCCTTATTTTCAACTTGAACTATTGTGATTGGAGATTTCGATACTTCTTCTTGAGTTACTTGTTCCAACTTATCTTTTAATGCTTTCTTATCCTCCTTAAGTTTCTCAGTTTGATTGAGCAGACTTTGAATATGGTTTCTCAGACGTAAAAGTTCTTTGGTTTTTGATTCATCAACCTTATTTTCAATGTTTTGAATTTTAAGTTTTTCATCTTTTAGATCTCTGATTTGTTCTAATAAATTTTTATTAAGGTTCTTTAAACGCAAAGTTTCCTCTTCTTGTTCTGATAAGTGCTTCTTGAGTTCTTTCTTTGTGATTTTAGTCTTCTTCTCTTGTGCCAGTAATTTTCGATGTGGTCCTTGAGACGAGAAATTTCTTCGTCATTTTCCATTATTTCTTTGTAATGTATATCCACAAGATTTTAATGTTCGCGTTCTAACACTTCCTTGCTTTGTTGAATTTTGGCTATTTTGTCATTCTCTTGATCTTTTAGCTGCACTTTCTCGGTACACTGGATAACATCATTCTATGGAAGTGATGATGGATGTAGAGAATGGAAGAAGGAATCCATTCTCTTTCTCTCCTCACCTTGTCGCTCAATTATTGTGATTAATTGTTCTATATCTCTTGCGATTGATTGTTTGTTTTTGTTCCCTACTCAGGGATTCCATATTTTTTCTTTTTCATCACTTCTTTTAACTTCTTTTATCTCCCTTAAATATATATATATATATATTATATTATATATATATAATACATATTTCCAATATTTCCCTAATTGGATTGTTAAAACTTGAATACCCTTTTATTAAAAAAAAAAAAAATCCTTTATATGTTGCAGTCTAATATGTATGTATTTTTTTATTAGAACACCTTTTCAAATAACTTTATTATCTTATTATAATAATAGATTCACTTCTTTTTTTAATAATAAATTGGTCCCTTTTTTTATATACTTAATTACTTCCTTGATAAATTTTTAATGTCACCCCACTTAATAACGATAAAGGTCACGTCTTTTCCTATGACATGGTCACGATGTTAAAATACCATGGGCTATTACCACGGGTTGTTTTTAAAACCTCCGTTAAAATGTTCTCCACATAAAAAGTAAAACGTATTCCTTTTGTTTTTTGTTTTTTTGTTTTCTTTTTCTTTTAACTTTTTAAAATACCATGGGCAATTACCATGGGTTGTTTTTAAAATCACGGGCTTCTCCACATAAAAAGTTTTAAATATACTTGGTATGAGAGTTTGTATCCGTTTTGTTTTTCCTTTTACTTTTTTTCTTCTTCTTTTTTTAATTTATTTACTTATATTTTTTTTGGTTAAAAAAAGGGAGAAAAGGAGAAACTCCCAAATTCTAAGCAAAATGCTTCAATTGTACAGCAACAAGGTTGACGAATTTCGATAGCCAAGGACCTGGATAGGAGAACGAGCTTTGTGCACCGGTTAAGCAACCTAGACGACCAAATTGCTCTAATACCAAATAAAGCGAACACTGTTCCTTCTATAAATTAATTACTCCAAAAGACTTGGAATATGAAATTATCCATTGAGGATATAAATATTATATTAAATATATGAATAAGAACAAGAATGAATGGTTTTCAATGAGAACGAGAGGCTTCCTTATATATCAAGCAAGGGTCTCTTCACGAAGAGTCATGTCTCATTTAAACATGCCTCTTCAACCTAATTACTAATTAAATAATAGTTGTTTATGCTTACTATCATTTATATTAATTTACATTATTTATACATATTTTATTCGTTACATTCTCTCTTGCTAAGCTAACACCCAATTCTTATGCCGAATCAAACTGGCCACTTCTATGCCCTCTTCCCTCTTATAATTCAACCTGGTCCCCACCATCACTCTCAATGGCTGAGATTAAAGCTTGACGAAGGGTTGAGATTAAATCATAAGTTGACTTTAGGAAATTTCAATTTTCCTAACTCCAACTTTAAGAAATACTGAATTAAATTAATAATTTGAATAAGTGGCTATCTTGTGCTTTCCCCTGCTAGCCTTGGCACTTAGGCAAGCAAAACCCTGGCTTCTCTACTCCAATCAACACTCCCTCTTAGAGAGGAAGGTGTTATACACTTCGGCCAACATGTCTTTGAGGTAAACAAATCTGCCCCTTGGCGAAGCCTTGGTCAAAATGTTTGTTGTTTGCTCCTTTGTTAGTATGTATTGGAGTCTAACTATACCTCTCTAAACAATGTCCTTGATGTGATGATAGTGTATCCTGATGTGCTTTGAGCAATCGTGAAACACTGGATTCTTAGAGAGCTTAATGCAGCTTCGATTATGACAATGGATCACAGTGGACTCTAGCTCTTGTCCAAACAAAGCCCAAGAATAGCTTCCTCAACAAGATAGCTTCATATGCTGCCAAGTTGGCAACCATGTACTCAGAGTCTGTTAAGTTCAATGCAACAGATCTCTAGTTTTTGTTGAAACAAGAAACAGTTGTTGATCCAACACTAAATGTGCAAACCAATGTGCTTTTCTTGTCTATGAAACTCCCTACCCAATCTAAATTAGTGAAGCCCTCAAGCTTCACCCCATCAACCTATTTATACAACAATCCATACTCTATTGTCCCCCTAAGATACATCAATACATGCTTGGCAGCAACCCAATGCACTTTGGTAGGCTCGACCATGAACTAGCTCAAAGAGTTAACTGCAAAACACATATATGGTCACATGTTCACCAAATACATTAGTGACCCAATCAACTGTCGGTAAAGTGTGCAGTCTACTCGCTCTGATCTTGATGTGTCTACCATCCTCCAGTTTGTGACTATAGGCGTGGTCATGAGTCTGCAATCTTGCATGTGGAATCTCCTCAGAATCTCTAGGGCATACTTGCCTTGCCCTAAGAAGATCTCCCCATCTCCCTGCCAAACCTCCAGCCCAAGGAAATAGTGCATCAGGCCCATATCCTTCATCACAAACTCGCTTGCAAGATCTCTCTTGCACTCCTGGATGAGCTTATCTGCCCCTGTCAAAATCATATCGTCCACATATAGCACCAGAATGAGCGACTCATCTCCAATAATAATGTAGCAAAGGTTGGGGCCCGCTTCACTCTTAGAGAAGTTGAATTCCTAAAGGTACCTATCAATACGAGCACACCATGCCCATGGAGCATGTTTAAGCCCATACAAGGTTCTCTTAAGTCTACAAACAGAAGTCTCCCTCTTGTACGTCTCAAACCCCTCCTACTGCTCAATATAAATCTCCTCCTCAACAACCCCATTGAGGAACATTGTTTTAACATCCATCTGGTGGATCTTCCACCCCAATTGAGTTGCAATGGCTATAATGGTCCTGACAAGCAAATATCTAGCCACCGAGGCAAATGTTTTGTCATAGTTAATGCCCTCTATCCACGGGAACCCTCTGGCCACAAATCTTTCCTTGTATTTCTCGATGCTCCTCTCAACCCTATGATTGATCTTGTAGACCCATCGAGAGAGCACCACAGACCTTCCCTCTGGCCTTGACACCACTTCCCAGACATCATTTTTCATGACGGAGGCATACTCCACCTTGGCATCTCTCCACACCTGTTGAGTGGTCGCCTCCTAATAGATGGAAGGCTTGGCATCCAATAACTCAGTCATGAGTGCAATATACCATGTGTATCTTTGTGGTTGTCTACTCTGTCGAACTGATGTGTTAGGAGCACCAACTCGCTCATGTGCCTCCTGGATCAATTTCTCTGCCCATCTCGCTCCTCTTCTCCATGTTTTGGGAGTCACTACCTGAGTGGGCTCCACTGTCTCCTCCAACTGTGTGTCCCCTTCATCATCATGCCACTTGGCCTGCCCATCAATATGTACAGCGATGGTCTAAGGTGTTGGTTGAGCCTCATGCTTGGGACCCTGTTGCTCCTCATGCGTTGTGGCTTGCTCACTCTCTAAGGACTTCCTAAGCCCTTTCTTCCTAAGAAGACACTTTGATTACCTCTTTGGCATGTGACTTTATGGGTTATATTAAGGTCATGGTGAAAAAGTCACTTTATGTGGTACATGTACTAGGTACTTTATATTAATGTCACTTTATGTCCTAAAGCGACTTTATGAAAAAAAGTACTAAAACACCTTTTAATATTAAAGTTACTTTTTATTTTTAAGTTAACTTTATGTGGAGAAAAAGGTACAAGGAACAAAACATTAAAGTGACTAGGGAGTTCATTAAATGAGGACAACCAAATGAGAAAAGGGGTCAAGTGACGGAAATGATCTCCACCATTAATCTCATGGGTTGAGATCTTATCTCAACCCTTGATCAAAGAGGGTTAGGGTTTTCTACAGTGTTCCACAAGGACACGTCCCCCAGGGTCGGGTGCCCGCACCCCACACATCCGGGACAGGGGGGCGTCTGGGAAAACGTTTCCCCACGTCACCCTTTTGGGGATTTGGGGAGACGTGGGGAGACGCAAGGGGGGACGTTTCCCCAGTGTGGGGGATGCGACTCCCCAAAAGGGGGACACCTGGGCATCCCCACTTAAATTTGCTTGTAAACAATGATTAATGACAGAGGAAACCTAGTATTTGATCATATTGCCTACTAATGCTATGCAATTCATGGTAATGTTAAATTCTTAAAGTAAAAGTGGCATTCTCCTTTATCTTTCATTTTCATCATTTTACTTAAATTTTTAACATTACCATGAAATGACTCAGGATGCTTGAGAGTGGTTCCGACCTCATTGGATTTCATATGGAGAAAGTAGAATTTTAGATCTCACTCAAAATCTAGCAGACTTAACAATTTTTCAGGAATTCAGGATTCGATGGATTGCAATGTTTCCATTGCATTTTATCATGTGCAAGCCTCAAGGGTATGGAATTAGTATTTAATCAAGAGCACCAAGCCCTCTATGTACTTTAGAATGACTTTTAGACTCATCACTCCACTACTTTTGAGTTTAGTTGTATCAATTTACTATTGCAGTCATTAGATTTCAGTATCTATTATAGTCTATTTTGCTTAGTACTAATTAGATTCTAGAATGATGAATGATCAATTTTAATTTTAAATCAATTTAGAATCTAGAGTGATGAATGATTAATTTAATTTTTAAATCAATGTAGATTCTATAATGGTGAATAATGAATGATGAATATGTATCAGAGTATTTCATTATTGAATCTCATGGTCTATGGATGAATCATGTATGTATTAGTAAGGATGATGTGTATGGATCAATGTATTTCATTACTTAATTCAATTGTGTATGTATCATTGTATTTATGCTTTCATTATTAAATATGAATTTGAAATATATATATAGATATATAGATATATATATTAAAAAAATTATATACCTCGACGTCCCCCCGTCCCCCCTAAATTTCCCTAAAATTTGAGGGTACTCCCACATGTCCCCCTTGTGCGTCTCCCCGCACTCGCATCTCCCCATCCCGGAGTCTTGGTGGAACATTGTTAATAGGTAAAAGTGGGTATCACATACATGAAAAAATTTAACCATTAACTTCTTCAATAGAGCAATAGAGATCATAGTAATCAATAAGTCAAGAGACACCAAAACTTAGGTCAATGACCAAGGTAAAACCCACAAGGGAAAAACCCAGAAATATTTCCTTATGAGAGAGAATTCAATTCATCAAAATGTAGATCAAAATATTCCAATAAAAATTCCAATATCTGGCCTCAATAATGCCAAGTCAAAATAGTCAAAGGAGAGAGAAAATAGTCAATGTTGGTCCAAGTCAAAGTCTGCAACAGAGGGGTCGAATTCTGACCTGAGGAAGTTGGTCAAAGGGCCGAAATTTGACTTGCAATACTATTGAAAAATCTAGGGCATAGCAATTAAGTGATTTCTCTTCTATTATTAATTGCTTCTGAGTGCTTTTTACTTCTTTAGATTAGGATCTTCTTTTACTTAGGTTATTAGTTTTCTTCTTCATCCAACAGCTACCAATGCATAAACCTTAAAGAGACAAGAGACACAAAATATAGGCTATCAACCAGGGCCAAAACCTCTCACTCTTGAGAGGAAAACCCGAACAAATTCTTCTTCTTATAGAGATTCCAATTGACGAATACCAAGACCCCAGACCCTTGACCTAATTCCCACTCTAAGACCAAGAAACAAGTTCCTTTGATGATAGTCAACCTTTTGCTCCTTCCTTTGTCTCGACTCCTCTTCCACTTCGACCTCCTTCTACGTCAAACCTTTGGCCTCCTTGAATTAGGTTTGCGATCCTAATTCTAACTTGTACATAAGACCTTTTTCTTATGCCTTTCCTTCGCTTGGGATGGAGTCTCCTACTAGCTTGACTCGGCCTTCCCTTATGACTTGAACTTCTCTCAACTCGGCTACCCAAAAGCACAGTTGTTCTTCTTGGCTCCCTCTGTTGCCACTGATCTTTTGCTACCTCATGCGTGTAGAGGATATAAACTGAAAAATAGACTTGAACAGAACTTGGATTATACTCTTTTCCCTTTCACTTGATAATGAGCTTCCTTGTTGAACTACACACCTTCGTACTTCAGACTGTATGATAATCAAAAATTTGTCTCATAAATGATGCCGAGCAACCCTATTTATAGTTGTTTCCCTGTCAAAATAAGCCGACTTGTCGGAGGGTGAGCCGACGTGTGATTTGGAGGAGATATTTATTCTATTTTGTAGCCGACATGAAGGAGAGGTCTTGTGCTTGTCTTGGAGGGCTTTTCATACCTATTAAATGACTCATATAAAATGTAACATGCCCAAGAAGGGTCCTTCTTACATGACATAGACTCAATTTGACTTTTATGACTAGATGACTTAATCTTAAAGGCTCACAATGGGAGCCATCACTAAAATAAAATTCCTTGCTCATGAAACCCATGAGACAAGCATTACAATAATTATTTTATTTTTCTTCTTTTCATCAATTACATAAAATCATAATTACACATGGCTTTATGAAAAATGAACCTAGTTACACTAAAAAATCTCAGTTAAATCACAGGAGTTGACCTGTAGTCAACCCTCGAACAACAAGCCCAGAGTAGAGATATAAATTTAGTCAAACCAGTCAACAAATCACAAATGAACTCGGCCTCCAAGATCAATCAAAGATTCAGTCAAACTTTAGCAGATAATCCGAAGTCAACTATGGTTAAACCAAGGTCAAATATTTGGTCAACGCAGATCAAATCTTCTTCTTTCTCCTTCGCATGCGTGGACTTGTTCTTCTTGTTTTAGATCGACTTTGATGAGTCGAGATGGATGCCAAATGAGGTCAATCGATCTCCAATTTAGATGAGTGGTCGGAGGAGGGTTTTTAACTAGAGGGTCAAACCCATTCAATGAGTGGGGTTGACTTGAGCAAATGAGGCCGACTTGGTCAACATAGAAATTCATAATTTCTCCTCTAATCTTCCAATGAAAACCCTGACCGTAGCTACCAATTTTCAGCATAACCTACATCGTGGCCAAAGTTTTGACATGCAAAGCACTTGACTTTGCTCATGTCCTTCTTTCCAGCTCTTGAAGTATCCTTTCCTCCTATGTTCTTCTTACCCTTGTTGTTCAGGCAAGGGCAAGGTTCTCATCATCACTCTTACACGGCAAGGGCAAGTTCTCATCATCACTCTTAGAGTGGCTCCCATGAAGAGATTTCTCTCAAGCATCCTCCTGTATGAAGTCATCCCATAACCTCTCTCAAGTTCAACTAGGTAAGTGCTCACGCGTTATGATACCTTTGACAAAGAATGTCAATGGCTTGGAAAAACCATTCAGGGAAGTCCTCATCAACTTTACATTTGTCACAGACTCCCTAATTGCAACCAACTCATTATGGATCTGTCTGATCCTAGTGAGATACGTTGTAACTATATCTAACTTGGACATCTTGGTGTTCCTTAGCTTCTCCTTCAACACCATTTTCATGTTTGCATTGTCACTCTGATATAACTTAGTCGAAGCCTTCCACATTTCCCTAGCGGGTTTATTTCTGAAAATATGAGGGTTCACATGATCTTTCACCCCATTCAGAATGATTATTTTGGCTTTCACATCCTGTTGGTTATGGATGGGTAGTTCTGCAACATCAGTAGGAGGGATGAGTTGTTGATTTGCAAACTCCTAGATCCCATTTTCCATCAACAGCGATGTTATCCTCCCATTCCAAGGACTGTAGTTGGAAGCACCCTCCAACCAAATTTCAAACCTTAACCCTATTGCAGCCATCCTTGCAAACCCCCAAATCAAATACTCAAAACCTCAAAATATATATTGTTGGAAAAATTAATAGTTTTGGAAAATCAATCTTTCTCTCATAGTTTCTAGTGCTCAGATACCATGTTAATTTTTAATACTAGGTCTGGTTTATTTTTCTTCCACAATTATTTATATGCAAAATTGATTTTACTCTAATAAAATTCCAAAAACTGTTGTAAAATAATTGCAGTATTTAAATTTCAGAAATAAATTGCAGCAGAAATAAAATAGGAAATCAACCACATGAACAACAAAAAAATTTGCCCAAACAAATCTTCCTTTGCTTTATTAAATCTACAAAATTAGGGCATTGACCCACAGAGAAATAGGCAAAAATTCAGCACACTTTCTGCCTCCAGAGAGATTTTGCCTCTAAAAATTAGGCCCTCCTGGAAAATACACAGTCCTAGCAAATCTTGGCTTTCACTTGTAAAAAATTGGCCTCCTCTTGTATGGCCAATGCACTGTGAAACTTGACCTCCCTTCCTCCACATGGAACTAGCTGGAAAATTTGGCCTAAAAACTTGACCTCTCTCTCCAGAGTCCCAGCCTACACAAATTTATCTTCCCTAAAACCCTTGTCGCACACAGTTCCCTTCTCTTCAGTCATTGAGCATCTCACTCCTTGGAAAAATCATTCTCAATCACAATCTCTCTCACCTCTCCCTCAGGCTTTTTTGGTAATTTCATTAAGTCAAATCCCTAATCCTAATCTCCTAAGTGATTAATGACTAGGATTAGATCCTAAGCCTTACTTGAGATCAATGGTAGAGATTACATCTAAGTCACTTAAATAATTTAACTATATATCCTTAAAAACTTGGCTTAATAATCAACGTTAATGTATTTTTCATAAGTTAAACTTTGGAAAGAAATCATAATAATCACATACTCCTCTCCAGCAAATACCTAAAGAGGTAATCTAACATCTTTTGCATGCTAAACGCCAAGCCTATGCAGAAGCACCTATCCAAGCTAATAACATCAACATGACAGTGGTCCAACAGATCTAACTATTTGTTGAGCAATCTGTAGATAATATTTGGACAAACCAAAAAATGTGTAGAACAATATGAAAGAATATTGTTGGAGCAGCAATCTAGAGTGCAGAATCTTACGTATCACATATGAATTCATTATTCTCCACAAACATCTTATAGTGTAAATTGTTCATGATGAATTGCAATATGTAAATCAGGAGCAATATGTGACCTTGATGGGAGAGAGCATTTCCTTTGGTGGTATCTTCTTGGCCATACTTGCTGGATATAGATTTGTTTTGCATTCTCGAAATGGAATCACCTTTTATCAAATGATATCACAACCATGGACTTGCGATGAACATAATATGAGGCCATTAAGACCATAAGAGCTCACCACATCAGCAAATCTCAATTGTCTTGCAAAGCCATCTACCTCACGAGCTCTTTACATAGCATAGCACCAGCATCACATACTATTGCTACACATCTCATGGATCACTACCAAGGTGTTATCATGCCCTTAATTCTATGGATTAGCTATCAAACTCTTAAGATCAAGGGGATTTGATACCAGGTTAAACTATGCAATAAGACACAAGACAAAAAGATTGGTGGAAAAGGCTTAAGTCGTTCTCGACCATATATTCATCCAATGATACCAATATATATTACATGGTTGTAAGCACCTCTAGATTTAGATGCGTTCTCGCATTGACAATTCATTAATAGATAAAGATGACAACTCATAAAGAGGTGATCTAGGACATTGTGATTGTCTAAGGACTCACGAGCTAACACGAGTGGGGAGTATTTTTTCCTTAAGTCACCCAAGATTCACAACTGCTTGGACAGCTTTTGCGTGTGCTAATGTGCATCCACAAACAAGAGCATAAGCACAACCATGCAACTTGGGAATACATGAAACTGGGTGGGCACTATATTAGCTAACCACTTTCACCAACCTGACAAGCCACCAGTGCAAGCTACCTAACTTTCAATTAGTATACTTGCTTCCTCTATTGAAAGGGATGAAGAGTCGTGAAAAATAAAGCAATTAGACTGGCATTGAAGTGCACCGTCCTCAACAAGTACTGCATTGAGATTTTAGCAGATTGAGAGGTTAAATAACTTATATAGAACTGCAGGAAATCATGGTCTTCAATATCATCAGGGTTTAACTCGGTTGATTAAAATAACGCAAATAATTTGTCTGGAAGAAGCTTTATATCTACATAACTCTTTTCTTTGTTTGCAGGTACAGATTAACCCTTTTCGGCAGCCTATGAATAAAGAAGATACTGTTTTACACCTTCCAACATATTCAAATTGTTTTCTTTTTGGAATATGTTAAAATGTAAATCCAAGCTACACGGAAACGAAATCACTATGCATTCCCATTATTTTTCAAATGGATGCACTGGTTGGGTTTAGAACCGCAATATATGTTTGATTAGAATCAAGGCATGTTTATCTATTGTGTGTTTTTGGTTGAGAAGCTCGTCCATGCTCTCTATGCAAACATTATGGTGTAATCAATTTACAAACTCCTTTCAGCACGCCCAGCCGATGCATTTGTGATCTAGGCATCATTCTCCACTTTCTTTGAATGACGATATTTAATCAGAATTCCTCAGAGTAGGTTAAATAACAAGAATACAATGGCAAAATAGGGTGTATAGATGTTATGCCTTTTATCGTGTTAATTGAATTGCCTGTGAAAAAGACCTTAAATTTCATAGCATCGTTTCTCAAAACTAAACATGGAAGTATTGTTCCTAAACTCATCCGAACAAAGCTAAAACTTTTGGATTGCCGTGAAGAAAATTTGGCTCACAAGGAATCTGTCATGAAAGTAATTTCAATAGCCATTTAAGTAAAAAAATAATCATATGGCAAATTTGCAGGGAAAATAACCAAGATCTGGTTTATTTCGTGTTTAATTTATGAATACAATACACTATTTTTAAATTCTCGATTTGGAGAGCGAAAGGATGATGATTAATGTTTAATTCAAAAATAAATTATTTCTATATTCCCTGCATGGAATGCATAGAGATTATGCTAGTGGCATGAATTGCACATTATTCTTGATGGAGAAAGTACGTAAGAATTCTTTCCAAATTGACTATCGTAAACTGCACATTAACCGTGATGGAGATAGTAGTTAAGAATTCGTTCCAGATTGACTTGAGCTTTTGTTTGAATCAAAAATTTATTAGATTCCTACTCGGAAGATTAATTTTATCAATGAAGAAAGGATAATTTGGAAATTTAATCGTATATCTTGTCAGCTCGGTTAAGTTTGGGTGATTATGGAGCATAAATGTTATCCTCTTCTATACTGCACTTTTAGATTTTGTTTGTAACATGTTTTGTTGTTTCTGAGTCAACTGTTGTTGAGACGGTAAGCCATTTAGGACTAATTTACCTTGCTTACAGATTGGAGGGCGAAATGCTTGGCTTCATCTAAAAAAACTAACTAACTAACTTTGAATTACTATATCTTGTAAGAATGATGATATTACATAGTGGTAGTATTAATAATAATAATAAAGGTTCAATGTTAGCTAAATTTATTAGTGGCCATTGTTTCCAAGACGTTGTTGTCTGATTCCCTCCGGGTTATGGGCACTAGTTTATGCCACCAACTATACAATAGGTATCATCATTAAATTGTAAGGCAATGCTCATGAGTCTTTCATGAAGTTGTCTTCAAAAAAAAATAACAACAATAATCAATAACTAAGCACCAAAGGTCATAGCCTTATATTTATAATAGCATGGGAGATCTTGTCAATCATCACATGCATTATATAGATAGATATTTGTTTGCTAGTGTGTCAATGACTTGCTGGACTAGCATGTGGTCTAAGAAACCATGACTCAAGGTCATCTAAGTTGTCAAAATCACCTAGGAATCTCATTCAGCCTAGGGCACACCAACTCTTAATATGGTGAGTTTTTTTTGTGTCTCCCAGCTACCACAAGTTTTGAGCCTTGACCATCTTACAAAATGAAACCCTTGAAATCCAATGATGCTAGAGGGATTTGACTATACATATATATAATGGATCTCTTTCCCCTCTTATTTGGGTTGAGCTTTTATAGTTATTGAACATGTTTTTATCAATGATACCAAAAACCAAATTGCGCTGAAAGTTGTCGAATTGACCCATTGAGCAGTGGCAAAAGATGATTTGGTCTATAGCCAATTTTTTTCTTGTGGTATATATCTTTTGTAGATCTCTTTCCCCTCTCCTATTTGGGTTGAATGTTTTTATAGTTATCAAACATTATTGTTTGTATCAATAATACCCAAAACCAAATTAGGTTGAAATTTGTGGGATTGACATATTAAGTTGTCGTAAAAAATGATTTGGTATATAGCCAATTTTTTCATTGTGAGGGAATGAGGTTGTGGCCATGTTCTTCGAGCATATCATGGTGGAAGAAATAAATGGTGAACATTAGTAAGAAATAAGGATTGCTTAGAACATAGGCCTTTGACCTAACTCTAAACTTTGCCAAGCACAAAATCCCCATCAAAGAGAATTATGGTAACCAAAAGTGCTTGATATTCAACAAAGATAAAGTTGAACTTTTTTTAAAGTATTTAGATAATAAATTAAATCTTATCAAATAAAGACAATATTGAAGACTCTTATTTTTACAACCCTCTCTACTTCCATTAACAAGTTCTTTATCAAGGTGTTGTGAAAAGGAAAATAAAATAAGTAACCTTTGGTATGATAAAGAGTGTAAGATCACTAAAAGATCCCTTAGGGATGCTTCCAATGAGTGCATAAAATGTTACAAGTCAAATAGGTACAAAGTCATAATTAAAAGGAAAAAAGGCACTACATAAACAAAATCAAAAGAAGTTTTGCACTTATCTAACCTAGATCATGAAAAATTCTTGAGGCAAATTCTAACTTTTAAAACTAAAGAAAGCAATAGAATTCACTTGAGGGATTGGAATACCTTCCTTAAAAATCTTTCTAAACCCTTGTTGTCTTGGAAAACATACAATCCTTTTTTACATAAGAATAAGATATTTTCTATATAAGACATAGAGTTTTGGGTTAAGTGACTTGGAAAAGGGAAAGCTAAGGATATTGAAGGCTACCAAGCAGGCGTTTTAAAAATTAAAGGGTTTATCCCCATCCCACACCTTCAATTTGGTAGTCAAGAATCGTTTCCCTAAACTTCAGACTCAGTCTCATTGTATCTATTTTAAGAAGTGGAGATAAAAAAATCCTCAATAATTAGGACCATTGTAATTAGTTTAGCCCCTTTTAGTGAAGCTACATGGAATTATTTTGGGATAGAAGATTAAGGTGTGGCTATAAATCTATAGAAAAAGTCCTAAAGATCAAGACATATTTAGATTCAGTTATGGGACATCTTGTTATGCTTAGGATCATTGTGGAGGAGATTCACAATAGTAAAGCCAATCTCTTATGTTGTTTCATTGACATTAGAAAATATTTCGACATATTGTCTAGAACTAACATTTGGAATATATTAGAAGAGCTAAAAGTGTCTTTCGAGTTCTTTTAACAACAATTGACTCAGTCTCAGTTTCAACAAAAGTGTCTTTCAAGTTCAATTGGAATATAGGAGTTGTTTCTTCAGTTTTTATCTTTAATATGTTCTTGTCTTCTTTAATTACACTTGCACATGAAGCAAACATGTTAAAGAAAATAATTTTTTATTAGGCTTTTGAATCCCATTCTCATCCATAAATTGTTTCCATGTAGATAATTTTCAAAGCAACTTGAAAGAAAGTTGTCTTCTTATTCTTTTATCTTTCTTCCTTTCATCCACATGTGTACAATTCATTAACTCATTTTGTGCCTCATATGCATGAAATTGTACCTAATTTGCTTGTTTCTATTTCTCCTTTCTGAGATCCACAATTACTTCTCTTCCACAACTTGCTCAGAACATACTTTAGTCATATTGTTTCCAACATCAGTTCGAGGTTTTTCAACTCCTTATTGTCTCTCAAGACAATTGCTTGCTCTTCATTCTCTTGTTGTTCACTTGTTACAATTTCCTCACCATTGCCTTCCATTACAATCTCTCTCCCAAAACTATCTTCTACAATAGATATTGCTAAATGATTTATATTTATTCTCGCCAACACTTCATTGGAAAATTCACCATACTCTCATGCTTGTTTGACAAAATATGATTTTCTAAGGGCAAATTAATTACTTGAATGTTTGCAACAATTGGATTTATCTTACCAAGCAATGTATAGTTTGTCTCATCTTATTTTCCCTGCTTCAAATTTCCTTCTCACTTATCTTTTGCACTTGATTACTAATCTCTACCTCTATACCATCCTTCAATGATAGTAATGTGTGTTTATCACCGTCCTTTTCAAAGGTATACGTATTTTTCCTCCCTTCATGAATTGTTTTCTTATTAAATTTCCATGATCAATCTAATAAAACATGACAAGCATCCATAGGTATTATATCACAAAGTGCTTCATCTTGATAGTTTCCTATCTTAAACTCTATTTTACATTATTAATTCACCAAAATTTGATGTTCTTTCTATAACCATAACACTTTATAAGGTGTAGGATGAAAAACTTTTGCAAACTCAATTTCTTAACCATTTCAAGAGATACTAAATTGTTTGTACTACCACCATCAATAATTATTTTACAGCATTTACCTTTTGACTTGCAAGTAGTTCTAAACAATGTATTTCACTATGTTTTCCCTTTGATCTCCTTACTTGGCTTCAGAAATGTCTTTTCCATTAGCAATGTTGATCCTATGCTTTCACCATCCTTCACTTGGACAATTTTATTATTACGATCTTCATATAGAAAATTTGGACATTTATAAAATCTATGACCATATTCATTGCATCTAAAACACTTACCTCAAAAATATTCACCATCTGAATGTGATGTTCTATTGTATGAATGACCTTCCCTTGGACTTTCACATTGACTTGGAGAACTTCTTTCTCTTCCTTGAATTGTGGTCATCATGTAGCCTCTTACCTTAGAAATGGTTGCTTCTTTCTCCTATACACTAAGTTATATTTCTAGACAGCTTTTCTTCTGCTTTAAGTGCAAGTTGATAAGCTTCCTTCTTTGTTATTAGTGGAAATAAACAAATCTCAACTTGAATGTTAAATTTTAGACCATTTATATGCCTTGCTACCTTTTCCACATCTTCTTCTATGTGAATTTCCCTTGTACTCAACTTGTAAAAAAATTCATATGAGCCTTCACACCCATTTCCTTCTGCCTCAAATTTTGAAATCTCTTGAACAACTATGTGTAGTAGCCCCTTGTCATGAATTTAGGCTTCAATTTATCTACCATTCTATGCCATGATGTGATCTTTTGCTTGCCTCTCTTTAATCTGTCATTCTAAACCACCATAAGGAGGCATGTCCTTTTAATCTTGTAATAGCAAACATTATCTTTTGATCATCTTCCACTTCTTCGTATTCAAAATATTTAACCATGGTTGTAATCTAATCAATCAATTCTTCTGTATTAAAACTGAATTCATACATATAAACTTCTAATTAAGGTTTATAGCTTACTTTCACGGTTGTCTTTACAATCCTTTCTTCTGCACTTTCCTGCTCTTTTACTATCATATATGCTTGTGGTTCTTCTTCATCACTTATGTAATTTGCGTCAATTCCTCATCTCTAAGCTATCTATAAGGTCCGTAATTGTTCTTTCATGTTCCTCATTTATATCATCAATGCCTCTATTGTTGGTTGTCTTCTCTAACTTCTAACATGTTTTATCTTAAGTGCTAAATTTGCAAGCTAATCCTTCACACTAGCTCTTCTCTTTCATCAACTTTTCTTTCACTTTTATAGGGAAAGTGGCTTTTATCAATCCCTTAACTTCCTTAGCTTCATTATGTTCATCTTAATTGTAGGCTACAATGTGTTCTTTTTCGTAGCAACTTTGTTTCACCCTACTAACACAACACTTCACCTAGGTTTTCCTCTAAACCTGCCTTGTTGGTATTTTTGTTGATCCTTATTCTCCTTGAACCTTTACTTTCAACTTTACCTACTCTTTACTCTTCTATGTTCAATCTCCACTAAAATTTTGTTCTCTTTTCTTTTACTTTCCTCTGCCTTTTGTTGCTATGATGGAGTTGACATATTCATTATTTTGCTTCATTCATGGAGTCTTACTCCTTAATATCTTTCACTTACACCAATAATATTTTGTTGGAAATATAGAGGGGAGGTGAATCAATATATCACTTCAGTTGGTTAATTTTAACTTCACTAAACATTAATTTGTGAAAATTTGAGATTCTCACCCAAATCAACTACTACAGCAACTGATTAAACTTCTCATATCTATTAATTACTGAAACAAACTATTTACTACTTCCTACAACAAATATTGAAGCTAATACAATTGCAGCCTTCACTTAATTAATTTGCCCAAAACAAGAATAGAACAATAGAGAAAGATACACACAAGTGACACAATATTTTTTGGACAAATGTGCCCGAAAAAACCCAATGTAGGAAAATTGGTGTAGCAGCTCTGAGGGTTTTATATTATTAAGCAGTAGTTTATGAATACAACTCTAGATGCCCTTCCGGCAATCTAGTTACAAAGAAAATAAATAGGTAGAAAAAATTAGTGAGATTACCTCTCTACCCAAAAAATCCTGGATGTTCTGACAGCTGAACCAATTGTCCACACCTATCTCTACGTTGGCCCTGCGTAGACCCTGCATCTGCACAATTGGGAAACGTCTTGCCTTTTGGAGCAATTTCCAGCCTTCCCGACTCAAAAATGTCAGCTCCTCTACAAAACTTGGACTTCTGCTCTAGATGACTGCATTGTCTCTACGTGAGCCCTTCTGAATAAGCGTCAAGCTCTGTGTGGGCCCCTCTGGCCCAACGTCAAACCTTATGGTGTCTTTCTACCTCTCTTTGCTACTTGTCCTGGGTCTTGGAGAAGATACGCCAACCCAACTTTCCTTGTCGCTCATTACAACAGCTCACTATTGAAAATCTCTCGATAGTTGTTCTACTTCAGAAAATCGAACTTCTGAACTATCTGTTTGTCTTTCCAAGTGACCCTCAAGCCTCCTTAAATAATCTCCTCTTTGACATTCAATGGCCCAGATTAGAAGCTAATCAATGGTTAAGATCATTTTTGCTTGATCCTCATCTTCTTTTAGAAGTTACACCCGTGGTTTATATTAATACCCTTTAGTTATTATATTTTCCTATGTTTAGACTTAAGGTCCCATTAAAAATAATTAATTATTTTAATAAAATTGTTTCAAGGTGGAATTTTCCAAAGCGCTTTCTGGGTTCTTTGGAATACATGTGCCTAAGCTTCCCTACAAACTTTGAGACTTAGAGCACATCCGATGCTACCAGAAATCAACACTCCCTCTTAGCAAGGAATGTGCTCTAGTAATGCCTTCAATCTGAAGCATCACACTGATTTCATAACATCTTCCTCTACGTTGTTGATGTCTGACATGTTGTCCACCACCCACGGCGCAAATGATGTGTCTGTACTGCTACTGAAGCTGCCACTGTCAATATTGCATCTATACTGCAACTCCCTCTGAAATTATGCATTTGTGTTGCTGCTAGCACTGCCACTGCACTGCAAATTGTTGTTGCTACTCCATCAACAATGGAAAAACATCGTAAATTATTGAACTAATTATGTTTAGTATGATGCCATGTGAATGTTGGAGCTTGACTGCTACTAGTCTTTGCGCTCATTCTCTAAATCCACTGCATTGTTGTTGATTATTTCTCTGTACCATCTGCATTGTTGCCAACTCTTCTTTGCGCTGCTCAGTCTCTAGCACTCCTAGCCACTATAATTGTCTCTCTAACACTCCTCGGTACCATCCGACACTAGTTCATCCTACTACTTCTGATCTGGGGTCTCGTAGCAAGGAATTGATCCAAGAGGTGGGCTCCTCAAGGATCCTATCCATCTGTAACTCTTTCGAACTACGACTCCAAATCAGCCCACCCCCCTCCTGGAGGTATCTTGCTACCATGGTGAACTCCTCCTCCTCGATCTTCGCGGGTGCAGCATTCGGATCATACTTCTCATCCTTGCCCTTCTTCCTGAGAGGACACTGTGTAGCGTAGTGACCCATCTCATCACACCTGAAGCACTTTATCTTCAAGACGTCCTTCTTAAGTCTTTGTTGCTTTTGTTGCCCCTTCGTTGCGAGTGTTGCATTATCCTCCTCCTCGTTGGGCTTCGACCTATTGTTGTTGCTTACGTCAAGCTTGCACTTGACCAAATCTCTCCTCAACTCCTCTTGTTTGAGAGTTGCCCACAACTCATCCTAATTCAGCAAAGTTTCCCTGCCCAGGATACTCTGGACAAAGACTTGCCACTCATTTGAGACAGAATTGAGGGCCAGTTTAACCAACTATGAGTCTTGAGGTCTAGAACCCATAGCAGATAACTCATCACGGGTCTCCTGAAGCTTCGTGAGGAATGGATCCACACGCTCTCCCTTTTGCATCTGAATAGATCTCAGTGTCTGCTCCAAGTACATATTACGCTGCTCGGAAGATCCATGATACAACGTAGAAAATGCGTCCCACGTCTCCATCGCAGTCCCTTAGCTAGCAATGTGACAGAGCACATGATCCTTCACTCCATCAAGGATCATTCTTTTCGCCTTCGCCATCTCAATTCAGTACTTCTTCAACGAATCTTCATCTGCAAGCACAGCCACCACGTTGCTGACATATATCTTGAGGGCATGCTCATCTAGAAGGAATGGCATTCTAGCCTTCCAAATGACATAGTTGGATGCTCCGTCCAACCTATCATGATCCCTTAATCCACTGGTTGTCATCTCTACCACAAATCTCAAAAATATCCTCTGGTTATTGTTGTTGCTCATTCAATAAGAATCAGACTTCTTGGCGAGAAGTCTCACTCAGGAAGAAATTCCCTCAGTTGTGCTTCTTCCTTCTCTTCTAACGTCTTTCTACCCAGCAAAATAGCTTGCAGAAAAGATTGTGTCCCACCGACTTCTCCTCACGCTAAGGCTTCAGCGCTGCTCCCTCTGCCCTGGAAAACTTTCGAACTGGGAGTACTTCCTCTCTGTCGACTCACTCGAGAGAGATGGCCTCGAAAATCAACCTTCTGGTTAGGAATGCAAAACCCTATAGGGTTTCGGACCGCTACCTCCTGCAGCGTTTTCAATCCCTCACTTTTGCTCAATGTTGGGTTCTCTGACATTATTCTTCTTGCTTCACCTGCAATACTCTGATACCATGTGAAAATTCAAGAATCCCACCTAAATCAACTACACAGCAACTGATTAAACTTCTCCTATCTATTAATTATTGAAACAAATTATTTACTACTTTTTACAACAAATATTGAAGCTAATACAGCTGCAGCTTTCACTTAATTAATTAATTTGCCCAAAACAAGAACAGAACAATAGAAAAAGTTACACACAAGTGACACAGTGTTTTTTGGACAAATGTCCCTGAAAAAACCCAATGCAGGAAAACTAATGCAACAGCTCTAAGGGTTTTATATTATTAAGTAGTAGTTTATGAATACAACTCGGGATTCCCTCCGGCAATCTAGTTACAGAGAAAATAAATTGGCAGGAAAACATAGTGAGATTACCTCACTCTACCAAGCAAATCCTGGTTGTTTTGGCAGTTGAACCAACTATCCCCGGCTATCTCTATGTTGGCCCTGCGTAGGCCCTACATTAGCCTCAAAAGGCTTTGCGTCATCACAACTAGGAAACATCTTGCCTTCTGGAGCATTTTCCAGCCTTCCCGACTCAGAAATATCAACTCCTCTACAAAACTCGGACTTCTGCTTTGAATGATTGTGTTGTCTCTGTGTGAGCCCTTTTGACTCAGCGTCAAGCACTGCGTGGGACCCTCTGGCCCAACGTCAACCCTTCTAGTGTCTTTCTGCCTCTCTCTGTTGCGTATCCTGGGTCCTGGAGAAGATACTCCAACCCAACTATCCCTGCCCCTCATTGCAATAGCTCACTATCGAAAATCTCCCGACAGCTGATTTGCTTCAAAAAAATCGAACTTTTGAACTCTCTGTGTGTCTTTTCCAAGTGACCCTCAAGCCTTCTTAAATAATCTTCTCGTTGACACTCAACGGCCCATATTAGAATTTAATCATTGGGTAAGATCATTTATGCTTGATCCTCGTCTTCTTCTAGAAGTTACACCTATGGTTTATATTAATACCCTTTAATTGTTTTATTTTCCTAAGTTTAGACTTAGGGTCCCATTAAAAATAATTAATTATTTTAATAAAATTGTTTCTGGGTGGAATTTTCCAAAACACTTTATGGGTTCTTCGGAATACATGTGCCTAAGCTTCCCTGCAATATTTGAGACTTAGAGCACATCTGATGCTACTAGAAATCAACACTCGCTCTGAGCGAGGAATGTGCTCTAGTAATGCCTTCAATCTAAAGCATCACACTGACTTCATAGCATCGTCCTTTGTGATTTTGATGTCTAACATGTTGTCCACCAACCACTGCACAAATGATGCATTTGTACTGCTACTAACCCTGCCACTATCAATACTGCAACTCCCTCTGAAATTTTGCATTTGTGTTATTGCTAGCACTGCCAATTGCCACTGCACTACAAATTGTTGTTGCTACTCCATCAGAAATGGAAAAACATCCCAAATTACTGAACTAACTATATTTAGTATGATGCCATGTGAATGTTGTAGCCTGACTGATACTAGTCTCTGCACTGACCCTCTGAATCCACTGTGTTGCTGCTAACTACTGCTCAGTGCCATCTACACTACTGCTAACTCTGCTCTTCGTTGCTCAATCTCTGGCACTCCTAGCCACTGCAACTGTCTCCCTGGCTCCCGTAGGAAGGAATTGATCCAAGAGGTGGGCTCCTCAAGGATCATGCCAATTTGTAGTTTTTTCGAACTACAACTCCAAATCAACCCACCTCCCTCCTGGAGGTATCTTGGCTGTCATGGCGAACTCCTCCTCCTTGATCTTTGCGGGCGCAGCCTTCGGATTGTGCTTCTCATCCTTGTCCTTCTTCCTAAGAGGACACTGTGTAGCGTAGTGACCCATCTCACCACACTTGAAGCACTTTATCTTCGAGACATCCTTCTTATGTCTTCACTGCTCTATTGCCCCTTCTATGCGAGGGCTGCATTATCCTCCTCCTCCTTAGGCTTCAACCCATTGTTGTTGCTTCCGTCAAGCTTGCACTTGACGAAGTCTCTCCTCAACTCCTGTTGTTTGAGAGTTTCCCACATCTCATCTCAATTCGGTAAAGTCGCTCTGTCAAGGATACTCTGGACAAAGACTTGCCACTAATCTAAGATAGAATTAGGGGCTAGTCTAACCAACTCTGAGTCTTGAGGTGTAGACCCCACAGTAGATAACTCATCACGGGTCTCTTGAAGCTTCCTAAGGAATGGATCCACATGCTTTCCCTTATGCATTTGAGCAGATCTCAGCTTTTGCTTCAAGTACATCTTTCGCTGCTCGGAAGAGCCCTGATACAACGTAGACTATGCGTCCCACATCTCCTTAGCAATCCCTCTGCTAGCGGTGTGACAAACCACATGATCCTTCACTCTGTCAAGAATCATTCTTTCCGCCTTCGTCATCTCAGCTCGGTACTTCTTCAATGAATCTGCATCTGCAGGCACAGCCACCACGTTGTCAACATATGTCTTGAGGGCAAGCTCATCTAGAAGGAATGACATTCTAGCCTTCCACATGACATAGTTGGATGCTCCATCCAACCTATCTTGATCCCTCAATCCACTAGTTGCCATCTCTGCCACAAATGTCGAAAATATCCTCTCTGGTTGTTATTGTTGCTACTCAGTCAATAAGAAAACAGACTTCTTGGCAAGAAGTCTTACTTAGAAAGAAATTCCCTCAACAATGCTTCTTCCTTCTCTTTTGACATCTTTCTCCTAGCAAAACGACCTGCAAAAAAGATTGCATCCCGCCAGCTTCTCCTCACACTGAGGCTTTAGCATTGCTCCTTTTGCCTTGGCAAACTTTCAAATTATGAGTCCCTCCTCTCTATCGACTCACTCAGAGAGAGACTGCCTCGAAAAAGCCCTCTATTTAGGATTGTGCAAACCCTCTGGGGTTTCGAACTGGTGCCTCCTATATCTTTTTCAATCTCCCACTTGAGTTCTCTAACATTGTTCTTCTTGCTTCACCTGTAACGCTCTAATACCATGTAAAAATTTGAGAATCCCATCCGAATCAACTATTGCAGCAACTGATTAAACTTCTTCCATTTGTTAATTACTGAAACAAATTATTTATTGCTTCCTATAGCAAATATCGAAGCTAATACGACTTAAGCCTTCACTTAATTAATTAATTTGCCCAAAACAAGAACAGAACAATAAAGAAAGTTACACGCAAGTGACACAGTTTTTTCTGGACAAATGTCCCTAGAAAAACCCAATGCGCGAAAATTGATGCAATAGCTCTGAGGGTTTTATATTATTAAGCAGTGGTTTCTGATTTTGATTCCCTTTCAACAATCCAGTTACAAAGAAAATAAACTGGCAGAAAAACTTAGTGAGATTACCTCATTCTACCTGGCAAATCCCGATTGTTCTGGCAGCTGAACCAACTGTCCCTGACTATCCCTGTGTAGGCCCTACGTCATCCTCAAAAGGCTCTGCATCACCACAATTGGGAAACATCTTGCCTTACGGAACAATTTCCAACCTCCCTGACTCAGAAATGTCATCTCCTCTGCAAAACTCAAACTTCTGCTCTGGATGATTGTGTTGTCTTTGTGTGAGCCCTTCTGACTCAACGTCAAGCTCTGCTTGGGACCCTCTGGCCCAACGTCAACCCTTCTAGTGTCTTTCTGCCTCTCTCTGCTGCTTATCCTGGGTCCTGGAGAAGATAATCCAACCCAACTATCCCTGCCCCTCATTGCAACAGCTCACTATCGAAAATCTCCCGACAGCTGATTTGCTTAAGAAAATCGAACTTTTGAACTCTCTACGTGTCTTTTCCAAGTGACCCTCAAGCCTCCTTAAATAATCTTCTCGTTGACACTCAACAGCCCAGACTAGAAGTTAATTAATGGGTAAGATCATTTATGCTTGCATCCCACCAACTTCTCCTCACGCTGAGGCTTTAGCATTGCTCCTTTTGCCTTGGCAAACTTTCAAACTATGAGTCCCTCCTCTCTATCGACTCACTCAGAGAGAGACTGCCTCGAAAAATCCCTCTAGTTAGGACTGTGCAAACCCTCTGGGGTTTCGAACTGGTGCCTCATATATCTTTTTCAATCTCCCACTTGGGTTCTCTAACATTGTTCTTCTTACTTCACCTGCAACGCTCTAATACCATGTGAAAATTTGAGAATCCCATCTGAATCAACTATTGCAGCAACTAATTAAGCTTCTCCCATCTGTTAATTACTGAAACAAATTATTTATTGCTTCCTATAGCAAATATCGAAGCTAATACGACTTAAGCCTTCACTTAATTAATTAATTTGCCCAAAACAAGAACAGAACAATAAAGAAAGTTACACGCAAGTGACACAGTTTTTTCTGGACAAATGTCCCTAGAAAATCCCAATGCGCGAAAACTGTTGCAGTAGCTCTAAGGGTTTTATATTATTAAGCAGTGGTTTCTGAATACAACTTTCGATGCCCTTTCGACAATCAAGTTACAAAGAAAATAAACTGGCAGGAAAACTTAGTGAGATTACCTCATTCTACCTGGCAAATCCCGATTGTTCTTGCAGCTGAACCAATTGTCCCCGACTATCCCTGTGTAGGCCCTACGTCATCCTCAAAAGGCTCTGCATCAGCGCAATTGGGAAACATCTTGCCTTACGGAACAATTTCCAGCCTTCCCGACTCAGAAATGTCATCTCCTCTGCAAAACTCAAACTTCTGCTCTGGATGATTGTGTTGTCTC
The DNA here is from genome assembly GCA_000404065.3 of Pinus taeda. NCBI lineage: Eukaryota > Viridiplantae > Streptophyta > Pinopsida > Pinales > Pinaceae > Pinus > Pinus taeda. The sequence goes on from APFE030484773.1 coordinate 152,344, forward strand.
TGTGTGAGCCCTTCTGACTCAACGTCAAGCTCTGCGTGGGACCCTCTGGCCCAGTGTCAACCCTTCTAGTGTCTTTCTGCCTCTCTCTGCTTCTGATCCTGGGACCTGGAGAAGATACTCCAACCCAACTATCCCTGCCCCTCATTGCAACAGCTCACTATCGAAAATCTCCCGACAGCTGATTTGCTTAAGAAAATCGAACTTTTGAACTCTCTGCGTGTCTTTTCCAAGTGACCCTCAAGCCTCCTTAAATAATCTTCTCGTTGACACTCAACGACCCATATTAGAAGTTAATTAATGGGTAAGATCATTTATGCTTGATCCTCGTCTTCTTCTAGAAGTTACACCTGTGGGTTATATTAATACCCTTTAATTGTTTTATTTTCCTAAGTTTAGACTTAGGGTCCCATTAAAAATAATTAATTATTTTAATAAAATTGTTTCTGCGTGGAATTTTCCAAAACACTTTATGGGTTCTTCGGAATACATGTGCCTAAGCTTCCCTCCAATATTTGAGACTTAGAGCACATCTGATGCTACTAGAAATCAACACTCGCTCTTAGCGAGGAATGTGCTCTAGTAATTCCTTCAATCTAAAGCATCACACTGTCTTCATAGCATCGTCCTTTACGATGTTGATGTCTAACATGTTTTCCACCAACCACTGCACAAATGATGCATTTGTACTGCTACTAACCCTGCCACCATCAATACTGCAACTCCCTCTGAAATTTTGCATTCGTGTTATTGCTAGCACTGCCAATTGCCACTGCACTACAAATTGTTGTTGCTACTCCATCAGCAATGGAAAAACATCCCAAATTACTGAACTAACTATGTTCAGTATGATGCCATGTGAATGTTGTAGCCTGACTGAGACTAGTCTCTGCACTGACCCTCTGAATCCACTGTGTTGTCGCTGACTACTGCTCAGTGCCATCTGCACTACTGCCAACTTTGCTCTTCGCTGCTCAGTCTCTGGCACTCCTAGCCACTGCAACTGTCTCTCTAGCTCTCGTAGCAAGGAATTGATCCAAGAGGTGGGCTCCTCAAGGATCATGCCCATTAGTAGTTTTTTCGAACTACAACTCCAAATCAACCCACCTCCCTCTTGGAGGTATCTTGGCTGTCATGATGAACTCCTCCTCCTCGATCTTTGCGGGCAAAGCCTTCGGATTGTGCTTCTCATCCTTGTCCTTCTTCTTGAAAGGACATTGTGTAGCGTAGTGACCCATCTCACCACACTTGAAGCACTTTATCTGCGAGACATCTTTCTTATGTCTTCACTGCTTCTATTGCCCCTTCTATGTGAGGGCTGCATTATCCTCCTCCTCCTTGGGCTTCAACCCATTTTGTTGCTTCCGTCAAGCTTGCACTTGACGAAGTATCTCCTCAACTCCTGTTGTTTGAGAGTTTCCCACATATCATCTCAATTCGGTAAAGTCGCCCTGTCAAGGATACTGTGGACAAAGACTATCCACTAATCTGAGATAGAATTAGGGGCTAGTCTAACCAACTCTGAGTCTTGAGTTGTAGACCCCACAGTAGATAACTCATCACGGGTCTCTTGAAGCTTCCTGAGGAATGGATCCACATGCTTTCCCTTCTGCATTTGAGCAGATCTCAGCTTTTGCTCCAAGTACAGCTTTTGCTACTCGGAAGAGCCCTGATACAACGTAGACAATGCGTCCCACATCTCCTTAGAAATCCCTCTGCTAGCGATGTGACAGACCACATGATCCTTCACTCTATCAAGAATCATTCTTTCTACCTTCGTCATCTCAGCTCGGTACTTCTTCAACGAATCTGCATCTGCAGGCACAGCCACCACGTTGTCAACATATGTCTTGAGGGCAAGCTCATCTAGAAGGAATGACATTCTAGCATTCCACATGACATAGTTGGATGCTCCATCCAACCTATCTTGATCCCTCAATCCACTAGTTTCCATCTCTGCCACAAATGTCGAAAATATCCTCTTTGGTTGTTATTGTTGCTAATCAGTCAATAAGAAAACAGACTTCTTGGCAAGAAGTCTTACTTAGAAAGAAATTCCCTCAACTGTGCTTCTTCCTTCTCTTTTGACGTCTTTCTGCCTAGCAAAATGACCTGCAAAAAATATTGCATCCCACCAGCTTCTCCTCACGCTGAGGCTTTAGCATTGCTCCTTTTGCCTTGGCAAACTTTCAAACTGTGAGTCCCTCCTCTCTATCGACTCACTTAGAGAGAGACTGCCTCGAAAATCAACCTTCTAGTTAGGACTGTGCAAACCCTCTTGGGTTTCGAACTGGTGCCTCCTATATCTTTTTCGATCTCCCACTTATGCTTAGCGTTGGGTTCTCTAACATTGTTCTTCATGCTTCACCTGCAACGCTCTAATACCATGTGAAAATTTGAGAATCCCACCCGAATCAACTATTGCAGCAACTGATTAAACTTCTCCCATCTGTTAATTACTGAAACAAATTATTTACTGCTTCCTATAGCAAATATCGAAGCTAATACGACTTAAGCCTTCACTTAATTAATTAATTTGCCCAAAACAAGAACAGAACAATAAAGCAAGTTACACATAAGTGACACAGTTTTTTCTGGACAATTGTCCCTAGAAAAACCCAATGCGCGAAAACTGATGCAGTAGCTCTGAGGGTTTTATATTATTAAGCAGTAGTTTCTGAATACAACTTTCGATGCCCTTTCGACAATCCAATTACAGAGAAAATAAACTAGCAGAAAAATTTAGTGAGATTACCTCACTCTACTTGGAAAATCCTGATTGTTCTGGCAGCTGAACCAACTATCCCCAACTATCCCTATGTAGGCCCTACGTCATCCTCAAAAGGCTCTGCATCAGCGCAATTGGGAAACATCTTGCCTTACGGAACAATTTCCAGCCTTCCCGATTCAGAAATGTCATCTCCTCTGCAAAACTCGGACTTCTACTTTGGATGATTGTGTTGTCTCTGTGTGAGCCCTTCTGACTCAGCATCAAGCTCTCTGTGGGACCCTCTGGCCCAGCGTCAACCCTTCTAGTGTCTTTCTGCCTCTCTCTGCTGCTTATCCTGGGTCCTGGAGAAGATACTCCAACCCAACTATCCCTGCCCCTCATTGCAACAGCTCGCTATCGAAAATCTCCCGACAGCTGATTTGCTTCAGAAAATCAAACTTTTGAACTCTCTGTGTGTCTTTTCCAAGTGACCATCAAGCCTCCTTAAATAATCTTCTCGTTGACACTCAACAGCCCATATTAGAAGTTAATCAATGGGTAAGATCATTTATGCTTGATCCACGCCTTCTTCTAGAAGTTACACCTGTGGTTTATATTAATACCCTTTAATTGTTTTATTTTCCTAAGTTTAGACTTAGGGTCACATTAAAAATAATTAATTATTTTAATAAAATTGTTTCTGGGTGGAATTTTCCAAAACACTTTATGGGTTCTTCGGAATACATGTGCCTAAACTTCCCTGCAATATTTGAGACTTAGAGCACATCTGATGCTACTAGAAATCAACACTCGCTCTTAGCGAGGAATGTGCTCTAGTAATGCCTTCAATCTAAAGCATCACACTGACTTCATAGCATCGTCCTTTGTGATGTTGATGTCTAACATGTTGTCCACCAACCACTGCACAAATGATGCATTTGTACTGCTACCAACCCTGCCACTATCAATACTGCATCCGTACTGCAACTCCCTCTGAAATTTTGCATTCGTGTTATTGCTAGCACTGCCAATTTCCACTGCACTACAAATTGTTGTTGCTACTCCATCAGCAATGGAAAAACATCCCAAACTACTAAATTAACTATGTTCAGTATGATACCATGTGAATGTTGTAGCCTGACTGATACTAGTCTCTGCACTGACCCTCTAGTCAAGACTGTGCAAACCCTCTAGGGTTTCGAACTAGTGCCTCCTATATATTTTTCAATCTCCCACTTATGCTCAGCGTTGGGTTCTCTAACATTGTTCTTCTTGCTTCACCTGCAACGCTCTAATACCATGTGAAATTTTGAGAATCCCACCCGAATCAACTATTGCAGCAACTGATTAAACTTCTCCCATCTGTTAATTACTGAAACAAATTATTTACTGCTTCCTATAGCAAATATAGAAGCTAATACAACTTAAGCCTTCACTTAATTAATTAATTTTCCCAAAACAAGAACAGAACAATAAAGAAAGTTACGCACAAGTGACATAGTGTTTTTTGGACAAATGTCCCTAGAAAAACCCAATGCGTGAATACTGATGCAGTAGCTCTGAGGGTTTTATATTATTAAGCAGTAGTTTCTAAATACAACTTTCAATGCCCTTTCGACAATCCAGTTACAGAGAAAATAAACTGGCAGAAAAACTTAGTGAGATTACCTCACTCTACCTAGCAAATCCCGATTGTTATGGCAGCTGAACCAACTGTCCCCGACTATCCCTGTGTAGGCCCTATGTCATCCTCAAAAGGCTCTGCATCAGCACAATTGGGAAACATCTTGCCTTACGGAACAATTTCCAGCCTTCCCGACTCAGAAATGTCATCTCCTCTGCAAAACTCGGACTTCTTCTTTGAATGACTACATTGTCTCTGCATGAGCCCTTCTGACTCGGCGTCAAGCTCTGCATGTGCCCCTCTGGCCCAGCGTCAATCTTTCTAGTATCTTTCTGCCTCTCTCTAATGCTTATCCTAGGTCCTGGAGAAGATACTCCAACCCAACTATCCCTGCCCCTCACTGCAACAACTCATTATCGAAAATCTCCCGGCAGTTGTTGTGCTTCAGAAAATCGAACTTCTGAACTCTCTGTGTATCTTTCCAACTGACCCTCAAGCCTCCTTAAAAATCTCCTCGTTGACATTCAACAGCCCAAATTAGAAGCTAATCAATGGCTAAAATCATTTCTGCTTGATCCTCGTCTTCTTCTAGAAGTTACACCCACAATTTATATCAATAACCTTTAATTAGTTTATTTCCTAAGTTTAGACTTAGGGTCCCATTAAAAATAATTAATTGTTTTAATCAAACTGTTTCTGGCTGGAATTTCCTTGAACGCTTTATGAGTTCTTTGGAATACATGTGCCTAAGCTTCCTTGCAAAATGTGAGACTTAGAGGAATACTCCACAGGTATGAGGCAATATACCACAGGTCAGTGTTGCAACAAGTTCAAAGGTGAACGAGTCTCAAATCAAAGTGTTGATACCACATGTCCAAATCAAATGATCTGAGCTGACTGTCTTAAGTAAGTGATACAGTGAATTGTCCTTCAATACGAACAGAAAGCCTGGGTAATTGTTCCTTTTTTCCGCTTCAAGGTGACTCTGTAGATCTGATTTTTTGTTTATAAATATGAGCCACAGGAAATTATTTATCACAAGGAAATTTTGAGCTTCCAATTGTAATCCTGGTTTGAGCCTCCGAACAGCAATTATACCGAACCCCTGAGACTGTAATTTGAGACTTTGTTATTACTAATTCAAAGTCCTGTAGGTAGATTATGTTCTTGAACAAGGGATCCGAGCATGCTTCTGATTCTGAGAGCTAGTGTTACGGATCCAAGGGCATGCTCCTTCGTCACTTGTCCGAGAATTAGTGCCTTCGATTGAGGGCACATCTTCTTGTTACATGTCTGAGGGTACAGTATCAATCACAGTTTTCTTAACCCAAAAAACAAATCTTCAAACTTGATCTTTTGCCTCCTTCAATTCACGATTTGTGAATCTGTCTTCTTTGACTTGTCCTTGACCAAATTGATGGATAGAATGAGCAGTCTGATCTTGTATTTATACGAATTTTGTCTTTAAAATGAAGGGACACGTCTTATGGAGGGAGGCCGACATGAGTAACTGAGCATTGTCAGCTAGGGAGAAAATAGGATATATATTACCTTAAAAATGCATTTTCTCCTAGACTATGAGGAGTTAGAGGGTGAGTGAGGGCTCATTGAAAAGGTAAAAAATTCCTCTACGATGCGCTCTGATCTACTCCAACTCTTCAAAATGATATAAAACAAATTCCTTTATGAATGTTCAAGAAATGTAGTACATACCTTGGGAATATTTGGATTTTTCATGTATAAGGTCAATGGAACTAGAATGAAGGTTAGGGTATTTTCATTAGGGCTTCAAGTGTGGTCTCCAACCATCATCCATATCATCAAGTGTATCATCATATGGTCTCCAAAATTATTTATGAGATGACCTTCAATAGTGCTCATATTTACATCAATGACAATTATTGACCAACAATTTCCCCCTTTGTCATTGATGGAAATATTTTTTCTTCCAACATTTTTTCCCCCTTTGACATCAATGGAAAATGGGGTGTCCAAGTACTCCCCCTATAAAATTACTTCTTGTCATGCTGCTTCCCCTGTCATGGTGCTTCGCATCCAGAACTCTTTGATGCGCTCTGATCTGCTCCAACTCTTCAAAATGATATAAAACAAATTCCTTTATGAATGTTCAAGAAATGTAGTACATACCTTGGGAATATTTAGATTTTTCATGTATAAGGTCAATGGGACTAGAATGAAGGTTAGGGTATTTTCATTAGGGCTTCAAGTGTGGTCTCCAACCATCATCCATATCATCAAGTGTATCATCATATGGTCTCCAAAATTATTCATGAGATGACCTTCAATAGTGCTCATATTTACATCAATGACAATTATTGACCAACAATCTCCCCCTTTGTCGTTGATGGAAATATTTTTCTTCCAACATTTTCTCCCTCTTTGACATCAATGGAAAATGGGGTGTCCAAGTACTCCCCCTATAAAATTGCTTCTTTTCATGCTGCTTCCCCTGTCATGGTGCTTCAACCCCTGTCAATGTGTTCTCTTAATGTGATGCAAGAGTATTGACCCCCATCTTTTAGCAAAGATATTCAAATGCTTCTCGTGGTAGGGGTTTTGTAAAGATATCTGCAATTCGTTCCTTTGTATTAACGTATTCCAATCTTATATTTTGTTCAACAACTTGCTCACGGAAAAAGTGTCATTTGATTGGAATATGTTTTGTCTTCGAGTGCATTACCGGATATTTTGAAAGACTAATGGCGTTATTGTCACAATAAATGATGATTGGTTTATTAGTCTTTGTGTTGACATCTTTCAATGCTTCCTTCATCCACAATATTTGTGTACAAAAATCTGCAGCAACTATATATTCGACTTCAACTATGGAGATAGATAAAGAAGATTGTTTTTTTATGAGCCAAGATACTAGAAAATCTCCCATGAAGAATGGATTTCCGCTAGCACTTTTTCGATCGTCTATGCTTCCAGCCCAATCAGCATCGGTGTAAGATGCCATGGTAAGAGTTGTTCTTTTGGGATACCATAAGCTAAAATTAGGAGTAGCCTTCAAATATCTGAGAATTATTTTCACAACCAACAAATTGGATTTCTTAGGAGTTGATTGAAACCTTGCCACCATTCCTACTACTTGCATAATATCGGGTCTTGAAGCAGTTAAGTATAGAAGAGATCCAATTATTGACTTGTAAAGAGTTGCATCCACTGAAGGGGATTCATCATCTTTGTTTAATTTCCAATCTATAGTCATCAGTGTGTTCATAGGAGCATATTCTTCCATCCCATATCTCTTAAGCATGTCTTTAAGATATTTTTCTTGGGATATGAACATACCTGCTTTAGTTTGACTTATTTGTAATCCAAGGAAGTAGGATAATTCACCAATCATAGACATTTCGAATTCCTTCGACATGTCTTAAGAAAATCCATAACTTCATCATTGTTGCTGGAAAAAATCATATCATCAACATATACAAGGGTGACTAATAATTTATCCTTGTCCATTTTCATGTAGAGATTACTTCCTGCCACTCCCTTTTTGAATCCTTGTTGTTGTAGATAATGATCCAATCTTGTGTACCAAGCTCTAAGAGCTTGTTTCAATCCGTATAACGCCATTTTTAACTTACATACGAAGTCTTCTCCTTCTGCTAGATCAAACCCTTATGGTTGCTCCATGTAGACTTCCTCCTTTAGGTCACCATTCAGGAATGTTTCTTTCACATTCATTTTATAGACTTTGAATCCTTTTGAACAAGCAAATGCCAAAAACATCCTTATAGCTTCCAATCAAGCTACCGGGGCAAAAGTTTCTTCAATGTCAATTTCTTCAATTTGTGAGTATCCTTTACAAACAAGCCTTGCCTTATTTCTGATAATCTGTCCATCTACATTCATTTTGTTTTTGAACACCCACTTGGTTCCAATAATACTTTTATCTTTTGGACGAGGTGCAAGTTCCCATGTTTCATTTTTTTTCGATTTGAAACATTTCTTCTTCTATAGCATTTACCCAATGAGGATCCTTACTAGCTTGAGCAAAGTTTTTTGGTTCTATCATGGATAGTAAGGCAACATTATCTTTTCTTGGTGTATTTGTCATACTTCTTCGGGTTGGTATTCCATCATCTGTATTCCAAATAATTTTTTCTTCTGTATGGTGTTTTTGAACAAATTTTACTTTTGATGGAGTCTAAGATGGTTCCTTTTGATTTTCTTGATCATTTTCTTCCTTTGTTGTATCTTCTTCAGATTCTTCAAGAATAGAATCTTCTTCACATAATTCAATTTCCTTTTCTGGGAGTGCCTCGTTAATCTTCACATCAATGCTTTCTACTATCTTTCATAGTCGATTATTGTAGCATTTGTATGATTTTCTCCTTATAGAATATCCAAGAAATATTCCTTCATCAACACAAGAATCAAACTTGCCTCGTGAGTCATCATTGATCTTCATAAAGCATTTACTTCCAGAAATTCTGAAGTATTTTACTGAAGCAATTCTTCCTTTCCATAATTCATACGAAGTTTTGTCATTATTTGGTCTTAGTTGGGATCTATTCAAGGTATACATTTCTGCCACAACTGCTTCTCTCCAAAACTTGGCTTGCAAATCAGCGACTAGTAACATTGTTCTTGCCATTTCTTGCACGGTTCTGTTTCTTCTTTCCACTACTCCATTTTGTTTAAGAGTTCTAGCTATAGAAAGTTCTCTTTTGATTCCATGTAGATTATAGAAATCATTGAATTCCTTTAAAGTAAATTCTCCTCCTTTATCTATTCTAAGGCACTTGATTTTTTATTCTTTTTTCATTTTCCTCAAGAGATTTGAAATTCTTAAAACATTCAAATGCCTCGGATTTAAACTTTATAAAGAACACCCACATCATTCTAGTATAGTCATCTACAAATAGAGAAAAGTACCTTTCACCTTGTAGTGTTGGAGTTCTGGTTGGTCCACATAAATCTGCATGTATGATCTCCAAAGGTTTTGATGTTGAGGATTTCTTAGTCTTGAAGTAAGTTATAGTTTTATTTCCATGTTGACATGGGCCACACACAACCTATTATTTCTTTATAAGTTTTGGAATGTCCCTCACTGCACTTGTTTTGTTGATATTAACCAAGTTGTCAAAGTTTAGATGTCCCAATCGCTTGTGCGATAACCAGCTTTCATTTGCTTGACCTATATAGCATTTTTCTTCTTGAATTTTACTTAAATGTATATGTTATCTGGCGTTCTCACTCCTTTTCCCACAAGTTCTCCTCAACAGGTTTTTCTTATCTCACAACCTTTAGTACTAAAGATAACATTATTTCCTTGGTCACAAATCTAGCTAACACTTAGAAAATTATGTTTGAGTCCTTCTACCAGTAGTGCGTTTTGTGCTTTTTTCTTTCCATTAACAAGAGAAATTGTCCTTTTCCGGCAATTTTAGCAGATCCACTTCCAAAGGATACATTTCCATCATTTTTGTTTAATGAGATAAACTTATTTTTGTCCCCTGTCATGTATCTTGAATATCCATTATCCACAAACCATTGATTTTCATCAATTTTTGCACATAAAGCTAGGCCACATTTATCGGTAGTGGGTTCCTCCTTTTTCATATAAATGGAGAATTGTGTATATCATGGCCAAAATCATTGCATTTTAAACATGCTAGGTCATACTTAGCCAAAGGATCAAAAGAATTATAGGTCTTGATTTGACCTTGTTCTTTTGATCTAAGTGGCTTGCTTTGATAATTGGACCTATATCTCCTTGAGCTATTACCCTTATAAGCCTTGCAATGCTTAGCTTGATGACTAGAATTTTTACAATAGAAACAACAACAAAGAAAGTTAGTTTGATACTAGTTAGAATAGCCTTGACTTTATGTAACATTCTTTTCTAGAGATAGCTTTCCTTCATTCCTTCGGTTGTTGTAAGTGGATCTTTGTTCTTGGTGGAATGGATTCTTCTCTTTTGGATGATTGCAAAGGATGTCAGCATAGCTTCTTTGGATTTCTTCATTAGCATTCTTCTTCGAACTTAATGATTCACCTTTGAAACCAATTCCAGTCTTATCATGTTGTGATCTTTGAGTATTAAGGATGTTATCAAGAGTTTGAGAACTTTTCCAACTCTTATTAACCCGATTCAACTCTTTCTTTACAGAGACAACTTCAGCTTCACGTTTCTTGCATATTTCTTTTCTTTCTTTTAACTTGTTCAAAAATTCTTCCTTCCTTTTTGCTTCTTCCTTTTCTATTTTGAGAGAAATGATCTTCTTCCTTAATTTCTCGTTTTCTTCAATAGAACTCATTAGTAATTCATCTACATTTCCTTCATCTTCTTTTTTTGAATCATCATCATTTGTGAATGCCATGAACAATACTTCACTACTTCCAGCATAGTCATCTTCTTCATCAGATTCATCATCATTACTTTTGAGTAGAAGGTATTTTTAGTTGATTTTTTCTTTGTAATCACAAATTACTCTTCATCGGAGTCATCTTGTTTGGAGAAGAAATTATTCTTATTTGACCCTTTCTTCTTGAACATCCTCTTTTTATATTCATCTTCATGATCGCTATCATGTTTATGAGGACACTTTGCAGCATAATATCCTATTCTACCACACTTAAAACAAATGAGAGGATACTTACCTTTGATTTTGGACCCTTTCCTTAGTTTCTTCACGAATTGTGCTAGTTTTGTTTCAGTGTCGGAATCATCGCTACTATAATTCTTTCCTTTCTTCAATGTTCTTGAAGCCTTGTATACTGCTACCTTAAAGTTTGGGATTCCTTTTCTCATTTCATATGAAATGAGAATCCCATGTAGTTCGTCCATTTTTAGGTCATCCAAGTCCTTCATTTCTTCTATGGCACTGACTTTGGAATCAAAACATTTTGGAAGTGATCTCAAAACCTTTTGGACAATTGTACCTTCTTCAATGGTTTCTCCTATACCCTTGATCGAGTTGACAACTTCATCCACTCAGAGGAAAAATGCTGCAATGTCTTCTTCGTCATCCATTTTAAGACTCTCAAATTGTCTTCTATGAGTTTGAGTTTTTTCCTTCTTGACCTTTGAGTCTCCATCATAGATACCAATAAGTTTGTCCAACATTTCCTTGGAAGATTCACAGTTCATAACCTTTGTAAATTCTGAATCAAAAATTCCACTTGTTATGGAATTTAGTGCTTTGACATTTGCTATATAAATTTTCCTTCCATCTAGATCAGTTGGTGGAGGAGATGGAAATTTATACCCATCTTGAATTGATTGTCATACTTCTGGTCCAAGAGACATTAAATAAAATGTCATCATACGTTTCCAAAAGGAAAAATGTGTTCCATCAAATTGAGGGATTTTTCTTGAATCCTTAGTGGCCATTGTGACTAAGCATTCGTCTTCCAGTTATTAGGCTGATTATGAAGAAGCTGGCTCTAATACCAATTGTTGGAAATACTAAGAGGGGGGTGAATCAGTATTTCTTTTCAAATATTTTTATTTTTTTTTAACATAGTCGGTTTTTTATTATATTCCAAAAAGATTTGGGAGACTAAGCTCTTGAGTTACATGATCGAAGCTCGAAGGCTGAGCTTGGAGACAGTTTGAGTTACAAAATTCCCCTAAGCTATTGTCATTTCTGACTTGAAGGAAACAAGTGCAAGTGTCAATTTTGACAAACTGAAATAAAAGAAGACAAACTTTGCAATACATCCTAGTCTATATTGATGTGCCTGATCTGGCGAGTTGTTGATTCATCCTGTTTACTGTCCACTTTAGCATTCTTGAAGCTGGAAGAGCTAGTGCTAGGCACATTGCGCTTCTCCAGCATGTATTTGAGAATTTCAATTGACTCTTGAGCATGGGCGCACTAATTGGATAGGTTGTTGAACTGCTCCTGTAGGGAGGAGACCCTGTGGAGAAAAATATTAAGACCAGCTTTGTATTTTTCGTTGTTCATCCGAGTGGTTGATTCATTTTTTGCATCCAGAACTCTTTGATGCGCTCTGATCTGCTCCAACTCTACTTGGAGGTCCCGGCAATGTAGGCAATCTTTGCTCAGAGTCATATTTAGTTCCTTAGTATTGTCCTGTTGCTGCGTGGGAGGCAAGAACCTACTACGACAATGAGGAACAATTCTAGCTATTGAAACAGTGATGGAGCCGGGACAATTGATAAGTAGAACAGGGGAGGGGGAGAGATAAGTTTTCAGGGGAAAGAGAGGAGAGCAAGGGAGATTTCCACTACAGGGAGCACGAACAGAGGGAGCGGATGAACAACTAGAAAAGAGGGAGATAGCAGAGGCAACAGAAAAATTACAAATGGATTGAAGACAAAACTTTAACCCAGGAGATTCAGCCCTCAACTGCTAATGACTGTAATGCAAGAGGGGAAGTGCTGGAATAAAAGGCGGATTGAAGATTGGCAGAGTTGTAAGCAATAACCAGCGACAATCAGTTGGAGCGGACTCTATGATTAGAACGAAGGAGGGATTGAAGCAAGCAGTGATCAGTAAAACAAGGGGGCCCAGGTGATTATTCAGGGATGAAGAATGAAGACGAGGGGAACTAGAGTTGCAGGAGGCACAAGACACAAGATCTAAGGAGCAGCTGTGAAGGAGGAAGAACTCAGAGGCTACTGAAAAATCTCTGAAAAAGTGAAGGCAGGGAGACGAGATCTGGGCACCATGATGCTGAGAAGCGGAAGGGGAAGAGGCTTTAAGGGGAGCGGGCTACTAGAGGGGAAGGACAAGATCATGCGGTGAAGAGGGGAGGGATCACGAAGTTCACGTGGGCGACTAGATTTCAAGAGAGCAAAGATGGATGTGGGATTAAGAGGCAATAAGTTCGATGCCAGTGAATTGACTGCATCGGGATTGTATTGGATTTTGCATGATACTCCTTGAAGCTACTACAAGGGTCAAAATTGAGTGGATTGTCACAAATCATGAGAAAAATCAGGCTAGGTGTTGGTAATGGTCCACATTGTTGCAAAGAATATTCCCTTTAGATCTGTTGCATGCTTGACTGGAAAACTTATCTGCTTCTTTGTTGATGGCGTGGAGGATATGGAAGAATCGATGGTCCCAATTTTTTCGGATTAAGGTTTGAAATATGCTTATAGTTTGTTGAATGAAAATATTGGAGGCTCTACACTTGTTGTTCATAAGGCTTTTGATGACAGCAGAGTCTCCAAAGACCATCGCATTCCTAATACCATGTTTTTGGAGCTGAATAAGGCCTTGATAGAGTGCTAGCGCTTCTGCTTTGTTATTAGATAGATTTCCCAATCCCCACTCAAAGGATACTATGGGGTCTCCAATGGGGTTATAAATTACTCCCCCTGCCCCTACTGCTCCTGGATTGGATTTGGAGGCTCCATCAAAGAAGAGGGAGTGATTGTTGCTAGTCTGTAGCCATTCTGTAAATTCATCCTGATTAATTCTGATTTTCCAACTATGACTGGGAATGTTGGAAGGATTGTTGTAGATGTTTGTTGTTGGAAGGCCCCTATTGTTGTATATCAAGTTGTTAATAAAGTCTCTTTCTTCTACACAAAGGTTGCCAATATCAATTTTCTTTGTGTTCCTAGCAGCGATGGTTTCTATCGCTAGACTTTTAGCTTTGTTGCATAAATGCCTGGTTAAGGTCTCCTGATCTCTAAAAATCTTGCGATTTCTAGCGAGCCAGATTTTCCATAGGAGGGCATAGGGGAGAGCATCCCACACCCTCTTAACAATGTTGTTTTTCTTGTGCTTCCAGGGGTAGCTCTTCTTCCATTTGCTTAAAGTTTCACTAATGGAATACTGAGAGTTCCAGGTGAGAGGGTCAATAGGGGAGATACCATTCCAACAAGAGATTGCAAAGGGGCATGAAATGAATAGATGTTGGATAGTTTCTTTTGCCCCTTGACAGTTTGGGCATCGGGAGGGCCCCACAATACCCCTCTTTTGCAAATTATCTGAGGTAAGGATTTTCCCTTTTAAGAGGGTCCATATGAAAAATTTAACTTTGGGGATGGCCTCAGACTTCCAAACGGTTTTCCAATACATCCAAGGAGGAGCAGAATAGTCCCTACTGCACAAATAATGATGGCCATCTTGAATTGAGTAACTAGTACCTGTGGGGTCCCATCTGAAGCCATAAATGTCATTTTTAGTCATTGGAGCAATGTTGTGAAGATAGAATTGAAGACTGTCAATGCTCTCTTTGAGGTTTCTAATAATGGGAGGGAATCTCCATCCCTTCCATGCCTGTGTATTTATGTCCCATTGAGAAATTTGATCCAAATAATGTATTCCTTTACTTTGAAGGAAGAAGAGAATTTGTTCCATGCCTGGCTGACTGCTAATTGGCTGGTTCCCCATAATCTTGTCTATGCCAATGTTGATTTTGCTGCCACTTTTAGGGACCTTAGAGATATTTTGTGCTATGAAGGGGATAACTTTTTTGCAAAGTTTCCAAACTCTTGTGTTGCTTCTGGCGGTTATTTCGCTTTCTAGAAACTGTTGCCTTAGGCTGCTGAGATATTTGGCTTCAAGAACTCTTTTCCACCAAGCTTGTTGTTCATCAATTAATCTCCATACTATCTTGCCTTCAAAGGCTAAGTTTGTAAGCTTAGGAGATTTGTTTCCAAGTCCTCCTCTTTCCTGGCGTTGGATAACTTGCTTCCAGGTTACCAAGTTAAAAAATTTTGTCATTTTTCCCTCCCTGCTAGAGGAAATGCCTGAGGATACTTTCCATTTTATGGTGAAAAGTGGTTGGTTCCTGTGTAAGGGTTAACTGATAAAGAGGGAGAGAAGAGAGACCAGATTTGAGGAGAACTAATGGATCGGCCAGATTAAGCCAAATGGATCCCCATTGCTAAACTTTTCTTTTTAATTTATCAAGAGTTGTATCCCAAATTTTAGCTTTTTTTGGTCATATACTCACTGGCATTCCCAAATAGATGAAATGATCCCAATTTAGTTTGCAAGGCACCCCAAAGCTGTTGGCTATGTTTTGAAGAGTTTGGGCTGAGGCATGCCAGCCATATATGTAACTTTCTAGGTGATTTATCGTGCCTCCAGAATATCTCATGTATTTGTCCAAAAGAGCTTTGAATCTTCGAGCTATAATTGCAGACGCTCCTCCTATTAGTAAGGTGTCATCAGCAAATTGGGAATGGTTGATGTTTTTGACTCCATCTTCATATTTGATGCCAGTGATGAGACCAACCCGTCGCTTTTGATCAAGGGTACAACTAAGGATTCAGCCATCAGGATAAATAGGTAGGGGGAAAGAGGACAGCCTTGCCTCAATCCTCTTGAAGATTGGAAAGCAGGGCCAGGCCTGTCGTTAACAAGGGGGGCTATCCAAGGTCCAGTGATGCAAGCTCTAATGAGGTCAAGGAATGGAGTAGCAAGGCCCATTTTTTGAAGACTAGCAAGCAGAAAGGAATGTCTTACCCTATCAAAGGCGTTAGCCAAATCTAACTTCAGGATGAGTCCCTTTTCATTCCTAGTATGGCTAGAGTGAATATCTTCTTGGACTAAGAGGATGGAGTCTGATATTTGCCTATTTGCCATGAAGCCACCTTGATTTTCAGATATGAGCAATGGCAACAAAGGCTTGAGGCGGGCTGCAAGGATTTTAGTAAAGATTTTATAAGAGGAATTGCAAAGGGATATGAGGTGGAAATGGGAGAAATTGGAGGGTCGATTCTCCTTGAGGATGAGGGTTAGATGGGTTGATTTTGTATAACCTCCCATTTTATTTTTCCGCTGAATCCATTTCACTAATTTGATGAGGTCTTTTTTAATAGTTTCCCAATGCTCTCTATAGAAGCAGATTGGGAAGCCATATGGTCCTGGTGATTTGTCTGGCTGAAGGGCCCAGATGGCTCCTTTGATTTCTTCTTCCTCTATCTCTTTGTTCAAGCTTTCATTTATTTCTACAGTGATCTTATTTGGAAAATGTTGTAAAAGATCTGCATAGTCTTCTTCTTCTCCTTTTTCAGTTAGTAATTCTTTATAATGTTCTGAAGCGGCTTGTTTGATGGCAGCTTGATTGTTTTGTTGATTGTGTTTGCTATCTATGATAGATGTTATCCTATTTCTGATTTTTCGAACTGTGGCTTGCTTGTGGAATAAATTTGTGTTTTTGTCCCCACCCTTCAACCATAGTTGTCTTGATTTAATCCGCCATTTTTGTTCCTCTTCTCTTCTGATGCTATAAAGCTGACTGTAGAGGTTTTCTTCCTGATTTTTATCTGCCTGATGGTATTCATTCTTTTCCATTGTGTGATGGAGTTCTTCGATCTTAGCTTTTGCTTCTCTTTTCTTCGTTTCCAGCTCTTTGTAGTGAATTCTTGCCCAATCCTTGAGAGCATGTTTTACATTTCTGAGTTTGCTTTCCGAAATGAAACTTGGAGAACCTTCAATGTGTTGTCGCCATGTTTGTTGAATCAGTTCTTTGGCTGCTGCAATGTCATTCCATAGAGAATTGTATTTGAAGGGAAGAGAGCCCAAAGGGAAATGGATTCGAGGGTCAAAGAGGTGGGATAATGATCTCAGGCTGCGAAGGGTGGAATGGAGGCATGAATAGTAGAGAAGGTGGATAGAAGCGTTACATTCACCAGAATTTGATCTAGACTTTCCATAATATTGCTTTTCCCCAACCTACGATTACTCCAAGTGTATTTGCGGCTCTTTGGTATTACATCTACAAGATCATCGTATTGAATTATATTCTTCAGTCGATTTCTTAAAGGATCTAAGGAGAAGCTACCTCCTTGTTTTTCATTTGCATGCAAAATGAGGTTTAAATCTCCACCTAAAATTATGTTGTTGTTATCTTCTTCCGCTATATTTGTGCTGAGAGAGTCCCAACACTGTTCCCTATCTCTATAATGGTTAGGAGCATAGACATTGTAGATGACTAGTTGTTGGTTGCTCGAGTTGTTCTTCAAGACAATCTTTATCCAATGTTGTTCTATTGTTTCTATTGTATTGCTCCAATTAGCTTGATGCCAGAGCGTAGCGGTTCCACCAGAGGCTCCTCTAGAATCACAAACACTTCCTTTGTACTGCTTATGTTGTGCAATAATTTTGTTCATTTCTAATTGTCCCTGCTTTGTTTCTTGAACTAAAACAATATATGGTTTCTCTTGATTTATTAGGTCTTTTAAGGCATTTGCTTTGGAGGGGTGCCCTAGTCCCCTACTATTCCATGAGAGGACTTTCATCATTTCAAATGAAGGTTGCGAGGAGTTTCTCTTCCTCCCTGGTCCTTGTTTATTAAGTCTTTGTCGATTTTTCCTAAGATATAGAACTCTATGGGGTTCTGGATACCCATTGCTATATCTTTCTGGGCATTTTCATCTCTGTGTTGTTTTGCTAATTTTCTTCCGGGCTTCTTTTGATTGTCAAGTGTGGCACCATGATCCTTAGAGTTGCTTCTGGTCATTCTGTGGGGGGGGGGTTCAGGTGGGAAGGAGAAAGAGATGATCAAAGGTAGGGGGATTCTGAAGGGTCAGATTGGATCGCAGGAGCAGGGGTATCCTTAGGAGGAGATAGGATGTGGAATGGATTGAAGGAAGGAGAGGATGGTTGAGGTTCTGGCTGGCGATCAGGGTTTAGAGAAGGGAGGGATGAGGAGAATGGAGGATTGGGGGGAGGTCGAGAAGAGGGACCAGCTTCAGGATTTGGCTTGGGGTTGGGGGAAACTTTATTTTTTTTTACTATTTCCCATTGTTCTTCTTGCAGAGTGTTTTCAACATCAAGTAATTTAGTACAACGATTAGCAAAATGGTCGTATTCATGACATACCTTGCACTTGAATGGAATCTTCTCGAAATCTAGTTGCTGAATATGGGTCCAATCATTAACCTTGAGTTTGATGGCTTCTGGCAGTCCTTTGCTCAGATTGACTTCTACACAGATGCGAGCACAAGCCTGCGTGTTGTCTCTAGGTTCACTTTGATCGATGTATTTTCCTACAGCATTTCCAGTAGCACATACTGATTCATCTCCCCAACAGTGAAGGGGAAGGTGAGGAAGTCGAACCCAAACACGAACAGCACTGGGTATGTCCAACTCTGGATCAAAGTCCAGAGTCCATTTGTTGAGATATAATCCTCTGGAATCCATGAAATAAGGCCCATTACGGAAGATTAAGTCCTTATCTTCCTTTGTTTCAAAATGAAAGGTGAATTTCCCTTTCCCACATAATCTAATAGAGATTTTCCCTTTTGTTTTATCAGACTAGTTTCTTTCCACCCATCTCTACACTATTTTTGGTGAAGGCCAGAGTCTAGTAAATTGCCCAATGAGTCCTCATTTTGCCAAAGCCAGGGCAGCCATTCGAGGCAAGGTTGGAGGTAAGGATACTTCCTACAAGCCATCAAATCTTTTCACGAATTTAGAAACTAAGGGGCGAGGTCTTTGTGGTAGTAGTGATCTCACCAAGTCAGAGAACGCTTGCTGAAGAGCGGCCTCCTCCGATGGAGCCTCCGGAGGGGCCATGCCAAGAGCCGAGAGCCGATGCAGGATGCAGGCAGAGGTAACCTAGCAGGGCATGCGCGCAGACAATTTTTTTTGCTAAGCCTCCTTTTCCAATTACTGAACTTTTATCGTAATCGTCGTTCTCAGGGATCGAACAAGGGTCACCCACATCATAGACATGAATACTTACCACCCTTTTCAATTGTTATTTTTACCAGTTAAGATTATTCACAATTATAATCAGAAAAATGAATAATAAGAATTTTATTAGGAACAAGTGAGGACACCAATCCTCTTTTTACAAAAGTTTGAGTACAATGAAGTTGAGGGCTCCAACCCTTCAATCTACCAAGCTCCAACTTGGAATTTTATGAGGCTCTAACCTCTATTTATTCTCAAGGCTCCAACTTTGTTTTTAGAGGCTTCAAGCCCTAGGGCACCAACCCTTCAATATTTTTAATAAAAATGAATAAGTG
Organism: Pinus taeda; assembly: GCA_000404065.3. NCBI lineage: Eukaryota > Viridiplantae > Streptophyta > Pinopsida > Pinales > Pinaceae > Pinus > Pinus taeda. The sequence goes on from APFE030484773.1 coordinate 171,616, forward strand.
ACTTACTTGAATTTCTCCAAAAGTCTCTTAATTGTCCAATACTTGTCCAATAGCTCCAAAACAACTAATGCTTCACTACTCCAAAGATTTTCACTTCATTGTTCAGAATAAATTATTTATGCCTTCAAATTCATCATTGTTCCATCATCCAATTCTTCACATTCATCATTGTTCCATCATTCAATTCTTCATGAGCTCTTTACTGTCTAGAGTTTATGAGTCTCCACGAGTCTGAGCTATACTCCACAGATATGAAGCAATATACCACAGGTCACGGTTGCAACAAGTTCAAAGGTGAACGAGTCTCAAATCAAAATATTGATACCACAGATCCAAATCAAATGGTCCGAGTTAATTGTCTTAAGTAAGTGATACAGTGAACTATCCTTCAATATGAACTAAAAGCATGGGTGATTGTTCCTTTTTGCAGCTTCAAGGTGACACTGTAGATCTGAGGTTGTGTTTATAAATCCGAGCCACAGGAAATGCTTTATCATAAGGCAAGATTGAGCTTCCAACTATAATCCTGGTATGAGCCTCCCAGCAACAAATATATCGAACCCCTGAGGCTGTAGTTTGAGACTCTGTTATTACTATTTCAAAGTCTTGTAGGTAGATTATGTTCTTTAACAAGGGATCTGACAATGCTTCTAATTCTGAGAGCTAGTGTTACTAATCCGAGGGCATACTCCTTTGTCACTTGTCCGAGATTTAATGTCTTCGATTGACGGCACAACTTCTTGTTACAGGTCCGAGGGTACAATATCAATCACAATTTTCTTAATCCAAAATACAAATCTTCAAATTTGATCTTTTGCTTCCTTTAGTTCACGAGTTGTGAACTTGTCTTCTTCTCTGAATTGTCCTTGACCGAATTAATGGATAGAATGAACAGTTCAATCTTGTATTTATACAAATTTTGGCTTTAAATGAAGGGACACATCCTATGGAGGGAGGCTGACATGAGTAACTGAGCTTAGGTAGGCTAGGGAGAAAATAGGTTATATATTACCTTAAAAAATAATTTACTCCTAGACTATGAGGAGTTAGAGGATGAGTGAGGACTCATTGGTAAGGTATAAAAGTCCTCTACATGCCAAAGAAGGAGCCATTGTGAAATGATGTCTTCAAAATTATATAAAACAATTTTCTTTATGATTGTTCAAGAAATGTAGTACAGACCTTGGGAATATTTGGATTTTTCATATATAAGGTCAATGGGACTAGAATGAGGGTTAGGGTATTTTCATTAGGGATTCAAGTGTGGTATCCAACCATCATCCATATCATCAAGTGTGTCATCATATGGTCTCCAACAATCATTCATGTCATGACCTTCAATAGTGCTCATATTTACATCAATGACAATTATTGACCAACAATAAGCAGATCTCGAATAGCAAACTTCAAATCTCAATGACAATAAGCAAATATTGAATACCAAAACTCATATCACAGTGATAATAAGCATATCTTGAATACCAGACTTCAGATCAAAATTATAATAAGTAGATCTCGAACCTATGACATCTTATCATAAGTATAGTGAGCATATCTCGAACCTTTGACTTCATGTCATAGGTATAATGAGTAGATCTTTAATCATTGATTTCATATCGTAAATGTAATGAGAAAATCTACAGATATCATACCACTTCACATATGAGAGCAGATGATTAAGGTATGTGTGTTCCAATTGCATGTAAAGGAGAGTGAATTAACCTCTATATATAGCCATCAAGTGATTTGAATGAGTGAGTTTCTAGGCAAGCCAACCAGACATCATGTGATCCGAATGAGAGAGTTTCAAGACAATACAAGTAATCATCATGTGATCCAACTTAGCACTTGTGGAACCACTTGAAAACATAAATAAAATAATAATTTTCCTCTTTCCAAACAAATACATTTTGACCAAATCAAAAGCATGAAGAACATGCTAGAAACAATAATAATTTTGTTCTTCTCAAGTACAATAATAATTATGAAGACCCACCATAGTTGCACATTCTTCAACACTCCCTCTTAGCAAGGGAGGTATATAATCACAATCAAGATGCAATATAAGTTGAAAAGGTTCTCTAAGAAAAGATCAAGATTAGATCAGCATCATCAAATGATTACCAACATCACCACCTAGTACCAAATCACCATGGTACTCTTCATGCATACTCTCCACAAGAGACATCAAACAACTAAAGTCTTATAACCATGGTACCATCATATAAGTCAATAAACTAGTACTGCAGAACTAGAGTATTTCCTTATCCATGCATGGTAATAATAATCTCCCTCTAAGATTAGAGCTCGGATTATCTAAATCCCCTAATGAATATTTATTTCTAACTCATGAAAAATTCATTCTCGATTGGATTTTCTAACCTTGGTGAGGAGGGGGGAAGGGTTTGAGGCCTTTCCCAGAATTTCAACATAGGATTTTGACAACTTGGATGGATCATTCATGATTGGTTATGCTTCACATACTTCTTCCTAAGTTGAATAATCATCTTCTTTTTCTATTCTTCTATTTCTTCATTTTCTTCCTCAATTTTTTCCAAGTCTTCTTTTTGTTTTTCTTCTTCATCCTCCTCGTTTTCTTCTACATTAGGTGTTGGCTCCTCATGGGATTCGTTAGATATAGTGGTATAACAATTAATTATGAGCGAAGATTCATTATTGGTTCCTCTTTAGATTTCTTCCCCTTTTTTTCCAGATATTCCTTGTCCTCTAAATTTCCAAGAACCTCATATTTATTGATTCTTGAAGGGGTTGGATTTTATTGAGATGCTTGTGGGTTGGATATCCTTTTTGGCTACAAGTTCCTTCACTTGTTCAAAACCATCTTGAAATTGATATCCTCCATAAACGATTGTAAAAGGGGGATGAGGGATGGTCTTCTTGAGTTTTTAGACAATTTTGACAAAATGTCCATATGCATGGAGTGCTATGCATTTACAAGGGATCTTCTCATAGTATGATAAGTGTTGTTGTCTCCATCTATCAAGATTTATTTGTATACATTTTAGAAGTCTCTTATTCAAATCAACCTCCACATATATTCTCCCACAAGAGTACAAATACCGTTTCAGTTTTGTGTGATTGAGGAAGCAACCCAAGTTGCTCCTAATCTCTCTTAATGAAGAGTCATTCCAAAATATTAATGGTGTTGAGAAATAATGTTTCTTCCATATTAGGTTAGATTTATCTTTACATGATATTTACTTGTGAATGTGTGTTGGCATTTTATTAAAATTATATTCTTCTTTCATCAGGCAATTACCAAAATGAATAAACCATGAAGATCACAAGAGACAGAGAACACGGAAAATTACACTTCAAGCTATGGAAAAATCCCACAAGGGGGAAAACCCAACCAACCTCTATTCTTATATAATCAAATCAAATTGAGGAATCCAAGACCCAAGAATGTAACCTCCAAGAATCCAAGTTAAACCCTCCAAATTCTGTATCAACATGGTATAATCCATCAAACTCAATCAATGGGGATAGCATCAGTTTCAGCCACAATAGTTCGCATTGTTCTCAGCCCATTTCCTACAGAAATACTTGCATCATCTCAGATAATCTCCCACTAAACAAACTCGCATTATTTCGGATAATCTCTCATAGAAAATTTGCATTATTTCAGATTTATGAAGCTTGTATTTCTTGGAAAATGTATGACCTTAGGAACTCATAAGGTCTTTCTAGCAACACAACGTCTGAGCTTTGCATGTTTTTTCCTCATAGGTCATCACAAAAACCACCGAATTGTTTTCTCTTTTGGTGGAGGACCTATGCCAATATATAGTTGTTATAACATGTGAAAAGACACCTTTTGAGTGAGCCGAATTGTCATCTAGGAGGGCTAACTTGGCTTCTTGAGGTGAAATGACCCAAAAATACATTTTGAAAAATTATTTTCTTCGTTTCTTGACAAAGTTTCCAAATAGGACTTTGACTCAACAAATCCTAGAAGTGTGAAGAATATGCTTATCTAATGAAACAATAATAAAAAATTAGTTGTCCTCTTTTTTTCTTATTTTTGCTTCATAAAATACATAATGGTAGAAGTATAATGATGATTATGAAGACCGAACCTAGTTACACTTTTCAACACTCCCTCTAAACTAGCGAGGTATTCATAATTACAGAACGAGATACATGGATACTCAAATTGAAATATTCTCATAGGAAGAGTTCAGATTGATAAGTCATCTTCAAGCAACAACATCATAACCAACATTGTCAATTTGAAATATAGCAAGGCCTTGACTAACAATCTCTAACTCTCCACTAGATTAGAGCACAATGTTGCGGGGCATACATTTGGACACCAACACCACACCGTCTCAAGGCACATACCTCATCTGGATGTTTAGTAGGTATGTCCTTACAAGAGGATTATGCTTATCTTGGATTCCCAATCCTCAAAGAATAGTGCTCCTCTTCAACTACTCTAATCTTGGAATCCCTCCACTATCCTCAAAGAATATTGGTCCTCGGGACCACTCCTATCTTGGATTCCCAATCCTCGAGTATCGACCCCAAATGCTTATCCAATCCTCCATTCTCCCTACTAGTGCCTTCACTAGACTTATGTATATTAGTCGTGGACTAGTGCATGACACATGGAGAATATGATGTCCACCACCACTCCCTCTCAACCAGGGAGGAGATCCTTACTCTGTTTCAATTAGGGAGACATAACCATAGGCTTCATCTTGTCTCATTCATCAACTACTTTTTCTTCCATGGATACCTTAGTAGTAGCTTGTAGGACTTTTGGATCTTTGCAGGGCTTCTCGGCTCCTAATAGCATCACATCATATCAAACTTTGACCTTCTTGGATATCAACAATCATCATGCAACTTCATCATCAAATGATTCATCTATCATATTCAAGAAGCCAAACTTCCTCACATCTACTAGCACATGCTTTTTTCCTTACATAACATAATTATGTCCTCATGCTCTTCCAAGCCATCATCAATTTTTTTCACTCAATCCATGTGCTTCCAAATTGAATCAAACAGTTGTCGGTACAATATCATCAAACAAGTTATCTCAATTGTTATCTCTTCGACCTCTTTACATACTTCTGCAATATTTATTTTCAAGGAGCCACACCATTATTAGAGTTTCCAAATCAAAATACCTTCTAGTCATGCTATGGGATTCTTTATGTCAAATCCTGCTACTTGCTCCCTCTAAGTTCAACATTCCTATGCACAATATATCAAATTTGTGTTTCATACTCTTTAGCTTTCAATCATCAATCAATGTTGTTAAAAAGAGAATCCATACAGGATGGTAGAATGTTATGCTAGTGGAAAACCTGTGATCCTTTTATGAAACCAACGTTTCGGACTAGCTAGGTGAGTCCATCATCAGGGCAATGAGATCAGTTTTTTTGAGAAGAGAGTCGTGAAAATTATAGAGTTATACATAGTTGTTTAAAAAGAAATTTAATATCTATTTGTGTTATAATGTCAGCTTGATTCATAATTATTAATTAATTAATTGAATTTTTAT